>QLNU02006408.1:0-13937 GCA_006491805.2 Dysdera silvatica | reverse complement strand
ACACATCAGAAAATTTATTAATAGTGACATGCAGACATGTAAAATGTTACGAGAATGTATTTGAAAAAAAATTTCTCGAAAATGCAAAATCTTGCACTACAGCATTTGTAAATTCTAAGAATTAATATTGCGTTTAATACAGTTTAATCCTCTATTATTATTAATTTAATAAATACTTAATTTCCTCATTGTGTCCTTTTTTCATAAATTATGTATGATTTTGTGTAATTAAAAAATGGTGGCCTGCCCGCGTGCACGCGGTTAACTACATATTTTTCACTTTTAGAAGTTGGCACCTATGTGTACACGTACTGCCACAAACTGAGGTGTTCCGGAAGTTTCAGTTCATCACTTTTGAGTTAATGCTTTCTGATGCTTTAAAAGTTGAGTTGAAGTTCTTATAGAAGAGATACTGTGATATCTTTTCTATAAGAGCTTCAATTCAACTTGTAAAGCGCTAGAAAGCATTACCTAAAGAAGCTATGCATTGAAACTTACAGAATACCTCACTTTGTGGCAGTACGTGTACATCCTGCATGTGAGCCGCATATCTTTTCCTACTAACTGAAGGATGCCCTACGACCTTCTAATTGAAATTATTTCCCTGTCTTCATTATTTTTCGAAATAAACTTCCTCATTTCGCCACCAGGGGCGTTGATGTTCATTTCATCTGATAGTGCATAGTCATTTTACTATACTAATACCTAACTTCTGTTGAAAGATCTGTCTCGATTCGAAAGTTATTGGCCGCATTCGGACTTTCCTAGCAACCTTGTATACTATACAGTAACAAGTAAAACAGTTACTAGTTTACAGTTACAGTAAAAAGTTTACAGTAAGTTACAGTAAAAGTCTTCCTATGGTGATCACCATCGGTTCCTTGAAAAAGCGGTCGCTCAGTGGTGGTCTCTGAATGGAGATAAATTTAGAATTTGGTCTATGGGGGAGGGAGAAAATCTGTTTCCAGAAAAAATGGTTACGGGAAGTGGTCGTTAAGGGAGGTTTTACTGTATTTATTTTTACCTCAGTCCTTTGTTTTTTATTATACATGTACAGTAAAGCTTTCATATATCGAACATCTCCATACGTCAAAGATTTTGTGAAAAATCCCACTGTCATTACCTGGAAGAATGTAATAAATATTAAGTTTCGTAATTAATATTAGGCGTCTTGTGTTTATAATAGCGTAATAAACATAAGACGTGTGTGTGAAGATTTAAAAAAACATGGAATGATTTTTTTTAAATGTATTATAACTCTTCGTTGGGATAGTACAACTTCCAGATGGTGGTGGTGCAGAAAAATATTGCCTCCACCTCTAAAAAAAATTGTAGTTAGATTTCTTTTTTCCTGAAACCGATCTCTTCACAAGAGTTTCGATAGCATGTTTAAACTCTTGCGAAATCAATAATTCCTGCTGCGTGGGAGCGAAGTTCCCGCAATGCGAAAGAACCAGGAAGGGGGTTAAGTAAGGGTACTAATAGTACTTACTACTAAGTGTATGTGGGGGGGGGGTTAATTGGGATTGTCATAAGATCGCAGGTTACATCCCACGGACGGCAGCCCAGGAGGAATAAAATAATGGGGTGGGGGGGCATAAAAGACTTCATACTTGGCTAAAATTTTTAGCTAGTTAACTGAATTCATTTGGAAACTTTAAAATGATAACTAATACTCTTTTCCAAAAAAAAAAAAACCCACCCCATCATGAAGAAATTGTTTTTATTAAAATTAAATATATATCCAGCACATACGCAGGTAAGGAAATGATAAAAATATTCAGGGCCGTAGGACCCATCAGTGGCTAGGAATTGCACATTGAATGTTCAAATCAATAATTGTTGAAACTATCCCTGGCGTCAAAGCATGCTTCTGTACTTCTAAAGGGCGATAAAGTCTCCTAATGTCATCCTGCAACACATTCTGCCAGGCACTCCTCACTTGTTGCACCAGATCTGCGACATTTTGCGGTGCCCAAATATGGCGGCCTACCATGTTCGATTGGCGGAAGGTTTGGTGACCTTGCTGGCCAAGGAAGAGTATCAACAGCACGGAGGCAGCTCATAGATATGTGAGCCGTATGGGGCTTGGCATTATCTTGTTGTAAAATGGCCGCAGGCTGTCGTGTCATGAAGAGTAACGCCAACGGTTGCAGATTTCATCAACATATCGTTGAGCTTTGAAAGTTGTATGCAGGATGACTAGGGGTGTCCTGCTGTCGTATGAGATAGCACCCCACACCATCACGCTAGGGGTAATGGCTGTGTGCCTCTGTAAAACAAAGGGTGGTTGGGACCGCTGGCCCTGGCGCCTACACACACGGGTCCTATGGTCATCTGCTCCGACTGAAACTGGATTCATCGCTGAACACTATGCGATGGTGATCGGCTACGACGACTCTAGACGACTGTCGACCGTGTGGGGGTTAAAGGCAGACGTCTTAAAGGCCACTATGAGTGTAACCCCGTCTCAGCCAAGCATCGTGAGATGGTGGGAGGTGCTGCGGGTGGTATGGAAGAGACTGTTGGATGGTGGACAATGATGCCGTTGGATTAGTTCGGGCTTGTCGCAAAACCACGATCTTGTCTCGCATTCGTGCACGTTGGCCTTCCAGAGCCTTTATTCTGCCGATGAGTTCCTCGCAGCAACCATTGCTACCAACATCTTTGTACAGCAGTATCCGTATGGTGCAGGTAGCGGCCTATTTGTTATACGATAAGAACAGCCAGCTTCACGCATCCCGACTATGCGACCGCGTTCGAAGTCGTCCGATTGTCTGTAAGGTCATCGACAACATCGTAACGAAATTACTAGTTGCGTCTCCAGGGAACTGCAACGCCGACAACGAGAAAAAGTAAACCGTACTTAATTTTTACCTCTTTTGTACGATGCCAGTTGTGCAGTAGAAGTGTTTGCTATGAACGAAGTTAACACTCATTGGCTTTGAAAATTTAATCGTTTGCATACTTGGTCTAAAAGAATTTGCATGCTAAATTTCGAGATAATCGGATTATTTTTTAGAGATGCTCCGCTTTTTTTTTTTTCCTTCAAAAGAGTGCAGTAAGTTTGTGTGCTCCCGGATAAGATTATTATTATTTTTAAAGCAACGTTATGTGCATATCTGCCTTGAAAAGTTTGAATTTTTATTAAAAAAAAAAATCTTTGTTATAATCCCACAGCGTCTATAACTAGGGCCGACCGAAGGCATTGCCTCCTCGGGTAAAAAAATGATTTCGGTGCCCTTTTGCATACGTTAGGCCTATGTATTATTAATAAAATTTCCCTGCTCTTCAGTTTCTAGGGCCCTGTAAGAATGGCGCCAGGTTGCTTCTCCGTTTGGTCTGCGCCTTGAATCTGGCACTGTCCATAGCAAACACGTTAACGCCCTTGAGGTTCATCTTTGTATCTTGCTCCATAGATCATTCCCTTCTTATCGATTTATCTGTTTTGTCAGGTGTTTTAACTAATGCAATGGTATATATATATTGAAAAACTCGGTGTGTATGCAGCACCGCCCGTAAACGTGGACAAGATGGGGTTCGGCGTGATGGGTGCTTTTTGCGGAAATGGAGGCCACCGGAATTCTGTGAAGTAAATCTATAGTAATTTATGAATTAGCATGTTTTTATTCTAGTAGGCGGATATCGCTGGCCAATCGAAAGGATATCTAGACACGCATAAGAATAATGAAATTTAGTCGTTTTCCACATTTTGTCAGATTCCAATCGTACGAAAATCGTAGCTTTACACATATTTTTCAGTCGGGTTGTATGAAGGTACCTTTGCCCGGGTAGTAGGATAAGTAAGCAAAATTTTTATTCACCGCTTCGTTAGCTGGATTTATGAATAGGAGTCTCCATCTTCACTGGCTCCGTGGGTGTGTCGAGCGGCCATAGAGCGTGAATAAAGCAGAGAAAATCAATTTTGATGCGGTGTTTGCGTTTTTTGATACCGAGAGGTTCTACTTAATATTTCGAAAATAGACATTGCAGCTATACACTATGTAAATAAATTATAAACTCACCTATAAATCACAAGTAACTTAGGATTGCAATAATTGCTTTTGATATAAATTTATGCAAATAATATACCAATGGTGATTACATACATATACCAATTACAACTTTTGAAAATGGTGAATAATTTTGTTCGTTAGAAAAAATAATCATTTACAACCTGAAAAGAAAATATAAACTCAACTTGAAAAATTCCAGGAGATCAGAAATTAATTGCGAGTTAGCCCTCCTTGCTTTTCAACCTGTATTATTCTCTCAGACATCGTTTGAAGTAGTTTTCTTAAAACATGCAAGTCTATGTTTTTCCCAGGCATTCGTAATTGTTATTTGGAGATCATTCACATGATGATATTGCTTGTTTCGCCCATGTACACCTTTTGCCATGTTTTAATGTAAACCCCACATATTTTCAACCGGATTCAGGTCTGGAGAACGCGAGGGCCATGGAAATACATCAACCTTTTACCGTTCAAACCCTCCTTGTTGGACATTGGTGCATGTACACTGGCATTGTTCTGTTGGTACTTACAATTCAGACCGTCTAAAAGAGGCCCAAATGGGATATAGTGATCATACATTAATTCCTGATATTTTTGGAGTTCATAGTGTCTTGAAGGAATAGAATGTCTACCTTGCCTTCTGCTCCGAATGCTGCCCACACCATCACTACGCCACCTCCTTCCTGTCTACTCAGCCTTATCTTTGGCTGAGTTCGTAGATCATGCTAATATGACGAATATCCATCAGGGCCATCCAGACATAGTGTTTTCTGATGAAAAACGTTTCTTTCATTCCACTCATGACGCCATTTCAGTTTTTTTTTTTTTTTTTTTAAACACCAATCGAGCTTATTTAACTTATGATTGGTAGTAAGTTTCAGTTTGCTTTTCATTTTCCTGAACTTCACCACACAGTTTGGTGGGATACAGGTGTTGATAGTAGACGTGAAATTTCACGAGCGGACACCTGTTTACGAGTGGCAAGAGCTTGAACGTGCTTATGGCCCCGTGGTAGCAACTTTGGTGGTCTACCTGACATTTTTTTGGTTTCATAATCATCACCTTTTTTGATGACATTTTGGATAGCAATTTGTGATTGCCCTGTTTTACGGGATATTCCTCTTGTTGACTGTCCTTTGCCATGCAGCAAATATGTTTTTCTGACTTCCTTTTATTTACTTCTTTTCCTCAAGGCACAGTTACAAAATGCACTTTTCATTACAACACTGGATTTATATGGTAGCCTAGATGCATCAAATGATGTGTGTAAAATTACACACATTCAATTTAGTTTACAGGCTCCCAGTCCGTGAATTTTTATGTTGAGTTTATATTTTCTTTACAGGTTGTAAATGATTATTTTTTCGTACGAAAAAAATTCTTCATCATTTTCAAAAGTTGTAAGTGGAATATGTATGTAATCACCGTTGGTACATTATTTGCATAAATTAATATCAAACGCTTATTGCAAACGTAAGTTATTTGTATTTTACAGGTGAGTTTATAATTTATTTACATGATGTATTTGGTGTGTGTCTTTTCCCCAAAGAAGTTAATTAGCTGTTTACTAACTGTTCCTGATAGTTTGGGGGGTTGGTTTCCTGGACTCTTAAAAGGACGGGCTCCTCTGTAAAAGCAGGTTCACCGCCGTACTGTAGCGTAGTGGTAAGGCATGGTTTACCGTACCGTAAATCTGTGTACGAGTCGTAGTGGTATCGTAAAACGCGCTCTGTCCCACCGTAGTCCAGGGTGTGGTCTCGTTGGCTATGGTGGTTCAGATGCCTCGGGGAAACTCGGCGTAGCATGATCTTTGCTGTCTCCAATACAAATGGTTAGCTGTTTTAGAAATTGACATCTTCAGACTTCTACTGTCAATTGAAATATGTAACTATTCACAATGACCAAACCACAATTTCACCCATGCTTTCGAGAGGTGCGAACGAGGGATGATAGGCCACGAGGCCTAACGCTTGCCGCGCCATTAAACCGGATTTTATTCCAATGGTACTGTGGAACGCGTTGTTTCTGACGCATACCCGTAGTCCGGGGTTTGGTTTCTTAGCAGCGCCAGTTCAGATTCCTCGGAAAATTATAGGTCTGGGTGCAACATGACTTTAGCTGTTCTTGCCTTGTTAAACACATACATACTACAAGGTATTTTGTTCGTTTGTGTTTTTGCGTACCGAGACTAGACAGACGGCATAACGTGACTTCCGGACCACGATACATTTATATACAACTGAACTTGTTGGGAATTGAACTCCGCTCAGTGAGTCCAATTCCGGCTGGAGTCATAATCTCTGAGGGGCGGAGGCAACTGGGGGGGGAATATGGTCTTCTATTCTTTAAGAAAGAAGGGTGTGTTGAAGATGCTTCTTAATTCACCCCCTTCCCGTTATGTGGATACTTTGTTTGGAATTACTGCAATCACTGAATTGTTTCAAAATGTCGGTAGTTATTAGGAGGTAGCGTACTGCGTTCGGATAGCATACGATTCCAAGTTTAATTTCAACAGAGGTATCTAGGGAATTTTATTTTTTTGAGATCCGCAATTCAGGGTTTGATTTCTTAAGCTACAAAGTTTCCTGATTGTTTGGAAACCTATAGGCTCTGGCGCTATGAAACAAATGTACTAGCAGGGGCGGATTTAGGTCATTCAAGTGGGGGGCTGTGATTCGGTAATGATACCTCATTGAACCATTACCTTGCATATTTTCAATGTTAAATTTTTATTCGGGGATCACCTCTACCCTCCTGAAACCACCCTGCGTACTTGGGATTTCTTTTTAAATGTGCAAAGGGTAATTTTAAAATTGTTTTGAGGGTGGTTTCTACGCTTTTGCAGAACTTCACTTTAGAAGCCGTGCTGGTTCTTTGTGCCTCCCCTTCTTCATCATCGGGGAAGAATTATGTAAATATGCAATTTGTTATGTTAAAATTGTAAATATGCAATGTAATGCGATTTGTACTAATCGTAATTGGAAAAAAAGCAGGTTGTTCGCAAGCGCACGCTATGTCGAGTAGGAGTGGGGGAATTCGGACTGATACTTATACACTAACCTATATTGTCCGTATATTTTGTATCAACACCGTTTTTTAAGTTAATATAATCACAATTATTTGTAAAACGGTAAGTTTAACTTTGAAGACAATTATTTTGTGAAAGAGCACAAGAATCCTCGCTTTATTATGGAAATTTTAAAAGCTAAACTTCAGTTACACACATATATATGGTGCGCTTGTCACGTACTTGCCGCGGACCTCAAGTTGGGAACAACCACTCGTGCAGACGATCAAATGTTTTAGGATTTCTTTTAATGTTTTCAGTTACGTGCCGAATACTCGCAAATCTAAAGTTGTTTTCGTATTGTTTTTTTTTTTCACAGTATTAACTTCCTTGACGATTTTTTAGTCATGTTAATATATTTAAAACAAGGCGTAGTTAGTTAGCTCGGTTTTAACTTTCGCCTTGTCCAGATCTTTCGTCGCCAACTGCACCAAATTTGGCGACGTTAAAATTATCAATGAAATTGTCCTAGCTTCTCTCTGAGCAAGTGCTGGTGAAAGAAAGCACGAACTCCCGTAAAGATGAGTCAGTTAATGCGTGGGACGGGGATTTGGTCAGTTTGGTAGATGATCCTATTGATCTTGCAAGTCCTGCTTTTTCCTCACATCGCGACGTTTTTCGAAATTTATTGCAATACGTGAATTTTTATTGAAGTAAGTTGAAAATCGCATGAAAATATATTTTATAAAAATCGTTTTTAATGATATAATTAATGCCAATATATCATTAATTTTAAGTGTACATTATTGCTTTATTTATTTTTAACGAAAAGGAGAGACGTCTAACGGGTTATTTATTTTTCAATGATAATTGAAAGGATTTCCTCATATAATCATGTTTAAAATTATGTGGTGATCCCTGATTTTAGAATAGTAATGTTTTGTATATATTTTCTATAATTTTAGCTTCTTTTATAGCTATTTTCTTTAACGCGTTATAAAGCAATTTTATTTATTTCGTATCCAACATTTTTTTTTTTGTGTAATTTTTTTTTTAAATTTTTGTGACGTAATTTTCAAGGAATAAATCGAAGGTTCCGTAATTTTTTTCGGAATCTTCGAGATATATATATATATATATATAGAAAAAAACCCAACGTGGTTAATTCGAAGCTGAAAGGACCGTAAATTTAAGAGTTATCCAAGAATTCGGATTAGAAAATTTTTGTGTGATTAATTTTAGATTCACCGCACCGCGGGAAAGTTAAAATTATCAAAGTTAATGTATGCGTGCGTGTATATATAAAATTAATCCACAGTTATACAAACTCTTGGTAAACGAAGCATTTTCAACATTGTCACAATGATGCTTTATTAATTAAAAAAAATAATAAAGGCGTATTTTTCTATTTTTAACTAGATTTTATTTTAGTTGCTAAGTTGGGTTATTTTGGGACAATGCGAGTCTGTCTGTAAAATAGGAGCTTCTTGAACTGTGTGAAATTGTGTAAGAAATTAAATATTAGCAGTCATTTTTTTTTTAATGGATTTGTTGTAGCAAGATTATTTTTCCATGGTTATAAACTTTATAAAAATGGCCGGAAAAGCACAGAAATCGATTTGGCGCGATCGTATATTGTGTATAATTTTGCAATATGTTATTACATCGTATTTTTCCTATATAGTATAATTTTAAATTCTTAAAAAAAAAAATAATAAATTGCGTCTATTGCCTTAATTTCTTCAAAAAATTAGTCATTCGCCTTAATATTTCCAATCTCTTTAATAATGCAAAGTATGTATAAAAATTATGGAAATGGCATGAAATTAATTTATTTTAATAAATAATATTTTTTAATAGATCTCTGTAATTATTTTAAAATGTAAGGGCATTTTGAGATTTATAATAAGCAGTTATTTCGACACTGGCGTAAGGTTTAAAAACACACGACGTTTCGGGAGCCAACTGCTCCCTTTGTCAAATGAAGGCAGAAGACATTTTGATAAATTTGGAGATTTCTAAAAGATTAAAGTTGTATGTTTTGTTTTTAAAATTAGTAACTAATTAAACTTACATTACCACTCTTCTAACCAATATCTTCGTAAGTAATTTTGCGGTGGTTATTGGGTGGGGGGATTAATCAGTATAATTAAGTTTCACTCTGCACTTTCTTTATGGTTCATACTAGAATTTATTTTTGGCTCATAACATCTAGAGTAGTGCCGGATTTATAAATGGGCACATTGGGAACTTGCCTAGGGCACTAAATTTCATAGAGTGCAAAAGGTGACAGTTTTTTTTTTTTTAAATTGCAATTTATTTACAGTAGAAATATGGAAATCGGCTCTAATCGAGAAGGCGGCCTCCACCGGTGGCATAATAACCCCGCAACCTCCGTAAGGCGGGGGCCCCCAGGAAAAAAGGTCCCCTTTTGTCATTTATTTTGCATAAAATTTATAAGTAAAAAATATTATTTTTTAGTTAATAAGGACATATTTTTGTTTAATCTTTAGGTAAAATATAAAATAAAATGAACGATTTCCAACTGTGGCAGACTCATTAAACATATTAACTTTAGCTGTTCGTTGCCTTTAAAATTGAACTCAACATCCGAAAATTATGAAGTCTGGACGAGTTTTGAAGCTATAGTATACGCTTTGCATCAGAACCTTACCCCCACGACTAATAGACATATGTTCTTTTTTAAAATATTGGAATGCATTGCCAATTAATTTCTTATAGAAAACATGACACTATTATATATATTATGTATTTTTTTTCATATATGCATATACAAATTACTTTTCATAAAATGGGGCCCCAAAAATTATTGGGGCAAATTTTCCATTACGCCACTGATCTCCACCTTTTTTTCTAATTCAGAAATTTTGAACCTCACACACACAAGGGCATATCCAGGAAGGGGGCATGCATCCCACTGAGAATAATAAATTTGAATTAAAAATTATTTTCAAATAAAAAATAAAACTAAACTTACAAGTGAATTTTCAAGCTTTGCGCCCTCCTTGAAATTTTGTTCTGCATCCATCCTTTCCCCCCGTTTCTCACAACCCTTTTTGATTTGGGAACCCTTCAAGTGGATGGTAGAATAATGATCCAAGGAACGTTTTCTTAGTCTACACTTAGTCCTTTAATATTAATAAAAATGTCCTTAAAACAAGCACCTATCTTAATATTATTGCTGACCAAATGTTCTCATTTATTGCTAATTTCCTAAATAGATTACATTTTTGATATTTATAGTAGAATCTGCTTAAAGTGACCACCACCCTTGGGACTGTACTGCAATAGTTATTGTAGACGGGTGTTCACTATACACTACAGACTTTGGCATAGGCATGGCAAAGTTCCTACCATTTCTCTCTTATAAAAAGTGGCCACCTTATCCAGGTGGTCAGTTTACCAAGGTGGTCACTTCACCAGGTTCCACTGTATATTCAAAATTAATTTATGCAACAATGCTTATGTTTAAAGAAAAGATTTTGAGAATTAGAATTCAAAGTCAGTTACTACTCACTTGCTGTATGTTGACTCAAATTTTAATCTGGATAAGATTTACATTTTTGTAAATGCTCTGTGGTTTGGAGTCTATAGGAAGTTAGTTTGATCTTACTTTGAAAACCTTGTGAAGAGGCTTAATATGTAAATCTTATAAAAAATTTACTAGCATATAGATATGACAGTTTGGGATAATTTTGTTAGTTTATTTTTTAACAAGAATAATTATTGCTGAAATATAATTTTTTTATCCTGTCTTCTATATGTACTGTGTGTGTTTCTATACTTTCTTCTTTCTTAACACTTTAACATAATTTTTCAGATCTTTTTACACTTCTGATTACTTGGTGATGGCTTTTCTTCTGTGTATGTTTTAAGTCTTATTTGTGCTTTAATCTTAACATAAGAATGTTGTGTTCTTTCGTACAAGATGCTCTATCAATTTCAGATATTGGTGAGTAATATTTTTCTAACTATTATGTTTTACATATGAACGTTATAGGGAGGGTTTCAATTATTAGATATGTGTATTTAAACTCATATTTTATCAGATTGTCTACATCTAAATATAAGAATAAGGAGCACTTGCTATGGATATACGATTTTTAAAAATATTTGACCTGCTTATTATCTGCAGACACCTTTCCTATAAATGTCCCTCCATTATATAGGGTGATATATAATCTTATTACTTTGCATTAACCTATCAATGGCTTTTGTTTAAAACATAAACTGATTTCAGGTAATTAAGATTATTATTTTAGTGTGCTAAAAATTAATAGCATAATTTTTGCAATTTATATGTAAAATTAACATATGTTACATAACAACGAATACAAATTGAGAAATGAAAATATTTGTTTACAGTACAGGTGTATAGGTTGATCCGAAAATTTGCAGAGTTTTTATATTAAAAACATGGTTGTATTAGAGGGGAAATAGCTTTGTATCTTTCACCCTGCAGTGGTAATACATTTGCCTATCGTGTGGTTATTCCATGTTCATCTCTCAACTGTTCTAAAAAAGAACACTTAATGACTTACTGTTCACCGTAGTCCGGGGCTTGGTTACCCAGGCCTTAAGAGGTTAGGATTCCTTGGAAAACTAGGTACTGGCACAGCAGGGCCCACACTGTCCTTGTGCTGCAAAACTCAAACAGCTCTGTACCTTTAAGGTTTTATACTCTATTTTCAAACATAATCACCTTAATGGTTAAGAAAGTTATCACAGAATACGAGTCATTTTTCCGTTGCCCTGTAGTAGGATAGTGGTAACAAGTCTACCATATGAATAATCCAAGATTGATTCCAGCAGACGGATACCCACACTTGGCATTTTTTTCTACTAATCCACAGCCTGAGATTTGAATTCCTCAGAAAACTGGGTTTTAGTGCAACATGATCGTAGCAATTCTTGCATCGTGGAACATGGATTTTCTATCCTATAGACGTATAAATATCAATGGCTTGCTGTTGTGGCCACCTTCTTGCAGCACGTTGGACTTTATGCTGACTTGACATGTTCTCCTGTAAAGCAGGGAAGGGGTAGAAATCACTGGGGGGTCAGATGCAGAGTCTATGATAGATATTTCCAAATTTCCTAGCAGTAATCTTTCATCAGGTTCTTTTCATGTAGTGTATGGTCATGATGAAAATTGCACCCTATCACTTCGAAGAGAGAGACTTGGACATTTCCTCCTTGTGGTGGTGGACTGCAATTTTTTTAGGGTTGGACAGCGCTTATTAGCATGGCTTGACAAATCTGATTGCCTGGTAGATATTAGTGATGCAATTTTTACAGTTAGCTAGTGGGAAAAAGGATTTCCTACTAGGTGCTTCTAGGTTTTCGTTTTGTGGCAGATGTGTACTGCTCTTGTTTGGCAAATACGATTTGCTGTGATTTGTCAAGCCTTGTGTTATCATTGACTGTTACACCCAACCAATTATTGAAGGAGGTAGCCATTTCAAACTGACATAGTGTACCTCCAATAGTGAATGTGAGAAATAAACAGATTTCTATGTATGCCACAATGTAAAGGGTACATACCTTTTAACAAAAGAACAAATTTAAATGAGATAAGAATAGAACAAATCTGTTCGCGCTACACTACGTAACGGGTCTTAAAAATGCATTATTTTTAGGTGTTAATAAAACAAAAAGTAAAAGAAATGACAGAAACTGAAACTATTACCAATTTGTAAACCATTTTAAGCAGTTTTCTAATTAAAACAAACGAAAAACATTCTTTAATCGGGTGACTGTTGGAGCTACGACTAAAGACAAAGTAACAGCTATTTTTTATTTTATTATTGTTTTCTAAGAGTTTGGGTTTTTTATTACACTTATACTCTTTTTTTTTTTTTTGGTCAGAAAGCATGGAGTCATTATTGCGACTTCAGAAAAAAAATTAGGGTTGTACCAATAATAGTTTTAAATATAGATGCAGTTGACGGTTAGAGTATGAATTTGAGAAAATGACAAATGAAAAGTATCAACATTTAGAAATTAAGTTTTTCCGAACATAATTAGGATTTTTTTTTGTAAATCTTTTATATGACAGATTTATTTTTTCCATATAAAGGAGTCAGTAATTGACAACTCATCAGAACTAACTGGGTGCCTGCCTTCTGAACAATACTAAAATTTGTCTCTTGTCTTATGTATTTGTTTGTGGGGAGCCAGAAATTTCAGGACTTTTTATAAGTCCTTTACTGGCTCATTTTCCTTAAAATATTATACCATTATATTTCATTTATTTATGGGAATAAAGTTGCCCATCTCTATAAATGTGTTGCAAATAATATTGATTTGAAATCATATTCTATAATAGTTAAAATTTTTCCTTTGTATGGCACAGAATGACCTTTCCTGTCCTTGAACCATAAAAGTACAACCAACTTTTTCCTTTGTATATTTTGCTCTTTGTTTTAAGCACATTAGCATTTTAAAGAGCTGAATTGATTTCTACGATATTTATTTTGTAACTTTGGCTCATTGAAGGTACAGTGTTCAAATTTTGAGAACTTGTAGTAGAAGGTAGACTTGCGTGCATTACTTTCTTTTTTAACGTGTTGAAAAGATCCAAACTTCTTCCTTATCTTAATCGATTTTAAAGTCATGCTTTGTGTAGGGTACTGGTTTATCTATTTACATTAATGTGTTATTTCCTGTTTGCTGCTCATTGCAGTGGGGCTTGTTCTACATTCAATGGTGATTCCAAATTGTTCATGGTACAGTCTTGTGGTGTCAATTTATTGATGATCAAAGAGCTTTCTGCATTTTGTGGATATTTGAAAGAAGGATAGAGAAGGTAACAGGGAATAATAGTTATTTAAACACAGCGATGAATGTCTTGTTTTAGGTTGGGTACTTCTTAAAGGGAAATGCTGTAGATC
>QLNU02006400.1:0-13647 GCA_006491805.2 Dysdera silvatica | reverse complement strand
GTCGATCATAGTATATTCAATCATAGTTCTATGTCAATCATAGTTGTTCTATTTAGTCCCATTTCCTGGCGCAGTATAGCCCAGATGCTCTTGCGCCATAAAAAAGCCAAACAAACAAACAAACAAACGAAATTTCTGTTTCCTATATTATTATAGTTATTATATAGTTCATTACTATAATCATAGTTGTTTCTGGTACTTGACGTGCATAGTCATTTTTTGTAACCGGACATTTATTCTCTATGTGGAGTAGAAATCTATATACAGTAAAAGCTCTTTAATCCGACATCCTTTGATTCGGCGTATTCCATAATCCGGCACCGATCGAGCTGTTCGCGTTCAGTTTTTTTCGGGCGTTTGTTGACCTTATCCGCCAGGTCGGATGAAGAAGAAGACATGGCATGGCAGATGAAGCTAAAGTCTCGTGGAAACCGGCTTCTGATGGCATTTATAAAATTTGCCGAGTCTAACAAAAGCTATAACTCTGCAGAACTCATAAATTTGTGTATAAACTGTAATGTGTTTTTTGAAGAAGGATCCGAATCAGGGGGACAACGTGATATCAGGGGCTTTTTTTAAACAGTAACGCTTATGTATATTTTTTCTTGCCATAGATCAGCTTATTATAACTTGTTTTAAATATCGTTACACCGTATTCTCCTTAAAACCATATTGACGTTTGGTAATCCGGCACAGCCTCGGTCCCGAACGTGCCGTATTAAAGACTTCCTACTGTAGCTCTCCTTGAAAAAAAATACAGGTTGACTTAAATGATTGGCTGTATTTATTGTTATATTAAACACTCATTCACTATTTCCTGCACAAAAAGGCATATTTATTTTCAAGTATACTCTGGCCTTAAGAGATAAAAAAAAAACCACAAAACCATTACAATTAGTGGATACCGTAAATAGAGGTATATGCAGATATAAGTACAGCACAACCCCGGTAATCCGACTTCTGATGGTCCGACTCCCCACTTGGTCCGACCATGGCTTTATCTCGGCGAGCGATTATGCCGTAGTCCGCACGGCGCCGCTACCGGGTTTTTTGTTTTGTTTATCAAACAAGTCGTGCAATCCTCTTTTGCTGCAACTTCTGCATTGGAAATTAGTTTTTAGTGCTTTAGGCTCAGTTTACGTTAGGCATAGTTAGGGGCGGAGTGTGGCCCCCGTACAACTGGCCCCTTGGCCGGTGCGCCCTCATGGGTTATAGAAATTACGCCCTTCGATAATCCAAAGTATGCGCCCTTCGAGGGGACCCAGTCCTCCTCTGGGCATGGTGTGTACGATTTCGTTATGGCAACAACAAAACGTAAACGCATTAGGCTGTAAAGACTGGAAAAGTGACGAACACTACGCAAATATAACAATAATGGAAAAATAACAACGTTTTTTAGCGTAGTTGTAAGTTTAAAAGATGGTTCGACGCACGTTTCGAGAGAACAAGGTCTCTCTGCAGTTCATTGTTGGAATAATGACCATCAATTCAACTTTAAAGAAGCCATTATCATTTGCCAACCTTTTTCGGTCATTGATCTTGACTTCCTAGAAGGGTTTTACATCCATAGATTTGGTGCATCACTTGTGAACGACCATAAATCAATCCCAAGTTTTAGTGGGGCTTGGAAAAATCTGTTAAAACTCTTCCCCATCGCTTCTCCTTCAACTACAACTGCTACTCAACTTTGTGACCAAAATTTACCACTTTTGTAAGTTGGCCGCCTAAAACAACTCTGTACTCCTGAAAAAAAGCACTAACCGCTACCGACAATGCATTACGCTGTCTTTGTCGAATAAAGTAAAAGCGCTTGAACGGTTAGATAAAGGCGAGTTCTTTCAAAATATTGCACGTGAAGTAGGAGTAGGCGTAACTACAGTTAAAGACGGGAGAAAAAATAGGAAAGATCTAGAAACTCGTATGATGACACTCGAGGATGAAAAAGGGCATTCTCAACACTTTGAAAAGGCCAAAATGTGAGATTTTAGACAACGCTTTGTGGTTGTGGTTCGAGCAGGAAAGAAGAAAAGTCCTTGTCTGGGCCAATGACTAAAGAAATGGTCATTATTTTCCACAAAAAAATTGACAGAAACGAGGACACTGAAAAGTGTATAGCAAGTGAAGGCTGGCTACATCGCTGGAAAAAACGACATGAAATTCGAAATATAGTAATTTCAGGTGAGAAACTCTCTGCTGATAAAGCGGCTGCAATCGAATTTATTCCAAAATTTGAAAATCTGATTAGAGAAAATAGATTAACGCCTGATCATTTGTATAACATCGATGTAACAGGTTTAAACTATAAAATGTTCATAACAAGAACTCTGGTTGCACAAAACGAAACCATAAAAGGTATGAAACTTAGTAAATTTAGGTTGACTTTACTACCGGTAACAATAATAATGGCAGTCATAATTTGCCATTGTTTGTAATAAGGAAATCCAAGAGTCCAAGGGCATTTAGAAACATAAATGCGTCATCACTACCTGTATATTAACGAAAGCAAAAACCAGCATGGATGGATTGCAAACATTTTAAAGAATGGTTTTTTGACCTGTTTATTCCTGCAGTTTAAAAAATCTAAAGTAAAAAAAAACTGCCTCTACGTGCCCTTACTGGATAATGCACCATCCCATCTCTATGAAGAGGAACTAGTAAAAAAAGATATAAAAGACTGTATGTCTTCCTGCTAACGTAACTTCTCTCATCCAACCCATGGACTCGGGGGTGATGGAGTGGTTAAAGAGAAGATATCGTCGAAAATATATTGGATCTATTCTAGAAAAGACAGAAGAAGGTAGCAGCCTGTTTGAGGCAATGAAAACTCTTAATATATTAAGGATGTTATTTACACAATTGCCAAGGCTTATGAGGAGATGAAAGTATCAACGCTTGAAAAATCGTGACGTAAACTTTGGTCGAAACTTTTGGTTGAAAGAGATCAAAATCAAAATGAAGACACGCCAGTAACAGTTAATGATTTACAAACTTTACATCCTGATGTTCAACCCAGTGACCTAAGTGAGTGGATCAATCAAGCTGATGCGAACTGCACTACGGATGAAGAATTAAATGGCGACCAGATCATTGCTGCTGCAACTCAGACTACAAACGACAGCGAGGAAGTAGACAACAATGAGAGCTATAAACTTACTAGTCGAGTATTGCATGTAGATGCTAAGCAGTCATTAAACACAGCTTTTCAGTACATTGAACAAAACTCCCTTTCTTCACCAACGGATATTTTGTGGATACGAAAATGGAGGAACATCGCAGCAAAATCAAGATGGTCGTACGCATATTTCTACTACCATCATCAATATATATTGTGAACATTTATGAGTTACAGTGTATGCAAAATTTCAATTATTGGGGGAGGTTCGAGGCCCATGGGCCCATATACCTCTCCGCCAAGCATTCAAACTCGCGGCCCACGCCGATAATGTTTGCGGCCCGGCTATTATAACAATATGTAAAAATTGTTTTAATAAAAATTTCGTAACTTAATTTTTACAATATCCTGTTTTACATAATTAATAATAACAACGAATTACGCTGTCCTGTTTCAGGGTTCACAAACAGTTCTAACGCTTAAAAGAAGAAGGAATATGTAAGATATAATTATCCTTCACAGCATAATTATATCTTTATCTTTACAATTGCCTGACTTTACAATTGCCAAATATCGTCAAAAGAGAAAAGCCACCGGGGCAAGATTTTTGTCGGTTTTTCGTGGCGTATTTTATTATACTATAATTTCTGCCACCCACGTATTAATTACAGCTCAAACTAGAGCTTATGTAATTTTGGAGAAAAAGAGACGCTTTCCCCATCCTGGATTCGAACCAGGGTCCCTCCGTTTAGCCCGGAGTGTCTTGGACCGAAAGAGACTTTTATTTGAAAGAAATTTCTCAACTTTGCTGAAAGTCTGAAAAGTTGACACTTTTTCTGAAATAAAGAGTTGAGAGAAATGTGGGAATTACTGCAATGCTATCACTGTTATTTTCGGTGTATTTTACGTTTCATGAACGCACGTGCACTGTTTGACACATGTGGACATTCTAACTACGCTGAAAAAACTTTGACTGTTGTCACATAATTTAAAAAAGGATTAAGTTGCTAGCTATTGTAGTTTCGATGCAAGTAAAATTATAGTTGTATAGTCCTTTTCAGAGACTGCAAGTGTAGAATAAACATCCCTGGATATGCGTCACAGACGTCGGATTACCAATTTTATGAAAGGCGGAATCATCATGACGCTTTGGTCCTTCAAGGTGACATCAAAGTACAGCTACAAAACTTTTTGCTTCTTCCTGAGAAAGCCTTGAAGCATATTTTTAGTTTAGAGACTCATAATAAATCAGACAGAATCGTTCATAACAAAACAAGGAAGAGGGGTGGAAGGAGACTTTAATAAATCTATAGAATTATCTCCCGACCTCGGAATCAGCTTTAAAATTTATATTTCCAGGAGCCCCATTTGTTGACCGGGAGACGTTGTAACGTAACCTGACAATTTCTCTAAAAATGTGTTTCATGGTTTTCAGGGGAATATTATTTCGTCGCATTTATTTCATTAGCTCACCAAATAAAATATAATATTTATTGGAATCCTGACGAAAGATTAGCAGCAATAACGTCATTAATTTACTGATTGCAACACTTCAGCAATTTATTTATTTATGTTTGTTAGTAGACACGTGAAAATGGCCAGATATTCCTGAATTTCAGGATATAGGGTCGCGTCTATTTAGCGAAGTGCCATCGTTTTTCTGAAAAACATTGTTGTAAGGAAAATTCGTTCAATAGAAAATAACATAAGTTTTTAAACTAGATTTAATAAAATCAAAAGGTTGAATTTGGACAGTAAAAACTATTTGTTGTGATACTTTTTTTTATTTAACGAGTTTAAATATTTTTCATATATACGTTTTCACAAATTAATAACAAAAAGCAAAGACATAGGCTTACCTTACATCTGTATAATCCTCATTCTACATACCCAAAACAGAAATAATCACTAATTTTTGTTTGCACAGGTTTCTTATAAAAATGTTTAATTCGTAGAAATTCTCACATTTTTGTAAATATCGGAACACGCCATCTGTAACATAGTCTTCAACCTGTTATCCCCGTCGGGTTGTTTCGAATTGTTTTATCATTTAATTTTTGAATTTTTTTCAAGTCTCTTCATATTCATTATCATTGGTTATTGTAAATTCTTCATTACATTTCTTAATACTTTGCAGGATTTCTTGCTCCGTATCAGTGCCGGTTCTGTGTTATTGGCCAGCAGTGTGCGATAGATATTTTGCCCCGCCCTCGCAACCCCATCCGTTTTTTGTTTGTGAGTGAATATTTTAAATTCCTAAACGAACCCATAGAATAAATCAGCCTCTATATTTTTATGACTGTACTAATTTATTAGCAAAGGCGAAAATTAATCTACGAAGAAAATCGTTATTTAATTCTCCTGACGTCATAAACCTGTTTACCTGTAGCAGCTCGAATGTTGAGAGTTACCCAAAACACTAATAAGGATGGTGGCTTTATTTCAGCGGGACACTTTTTCCCCACTTTTTTTACACAATCATTTTTTTCCCTACCCAGGAGGGGCGGGGAATCATTTACTCCTTGCAAATATGTATATAGACTTTCTTAATATATTTGTTTCGTTCTTATTGGTTTGTTTCGTGTCCAATTACGGCATATAATCACGGTGGCTTCATTTCGGTGGGACACACCTTAGCTCTACGCCTATAAAATTATGAATGAATCGTTAACTCACTTGTAGATTTGTTTCCATCCCGATTTTACGAGACGTTTCGCAATCGCTCATCACTAGAAAATGCTACATTCGTACTATTTTCACGGCATATTTCAAAATTGTCACGTCTGTTATCTAGGTAGCCGGTACACATTCCATTACGGTGTTTTCCTCTGCGTTGACTTCCTATCATTTGTGGTTTAATATACCTTAAATTCACAAGTTTCCCAGCATCATCTACAAAATAACTTTCATGAATAAAATACTATCTCTATTTTTATAAAAATATCCTAGATAATAAAAGTAGAAATAAAACAAAATGTTCTTTTACTTAAATTTAGTTTTTTAACGTTTTTTCAAACACAATCTTATCAAAGAACGGTTTCGTTTCCCCACTAAATCCGGGAGATGGCAGCACATAAAAGATTGGTTTCAATTGAAAGAATGGAATGGTGTAAGCGTAGACGTAGAGTTATATGGGCCCATGAGACCTGAGACCCCACTAATTTGAAATAAATTACAATCTTACATGTGCTGTAATGTATAAATGTACATAATATGTGCTTGGTCCCCCTTCCAATAATTTTGAAAAGTCTACGTTGATGGGTGTGCGGTAGGAATTTTTCAGAACTATGCCATAAACGTGTATGTTATGCTATGTTTCCGCATAGAAATCTCCTAATAGTTTATTTTTTTCATCGGAGCGTGGAATTTAATTAACAATTAAAATTTTTATTGCCAATTTAAGTCAAAATTATATAATTTTGAATTAAATTGTGAGAGTTTTTAATTGAAATAAATTCACAAATATAATAATGTAATACCTGTGTTGTTTTTTCTTTCTGTGGGTGTGCGCCGCACACCTAGTACACCTCGAATATTCGCCACTGATATAAATAATCTATATATAAGGTATCTAAATATAATAATATAAGGTGTCCAAGCACAGGGTTGCAAACATCAAGGATATGTGAGGTACACCTAGAGCAGTAGTTCTCATCTGGTGGTATGTAAAGGAATCCCAGGTGGTCCGCGAGACAAGGTTCGACTGTCCTTGGAGTTTTTTGTTTATTAATTCTTTTTTTCCAAAGAACGATTTTACAAACACATTTCCCCCAAAAAAGACCCGGCTCCCTTTTTTTAAGTTCTTACAGCCAACTCATGAGAATTTTTGACTTTGTAAAAGCAGATTCGTAAGAATTCACTTTTTCAAAGTGGACCGCGGGTACCATTGAAGAGGAAAAGTGGTCCGCGACTTAAATTGAGTTGGGAAAAGCTAAACGTTTTCGGTTTCGTTTTCTTTTTGTACATTTGTTTCGTTTTTATAATCGGGGAGCACATTTGCCAATTGAAATAAATCAGTAATTCTGTTATAAATAAATAAGTAATATACAGAGCAGCAACATTTTTAAATACGAATTAACGCCAGAGCAGACCGATATTCTTACTCCGGATTAAATTTTTGGAAGATGGTAGCGCCATCTCTTGTCAAATGTTGTAACATATTGGATTCTCATTTGGGTATTTAATAAATTTAACGACGTCCCCAAAGTGGCCATTTTCAAGTGGAGCATATTTGGTAATCATAACCATACTTTAGTACGGAATTCGATTGTGTAATTTGCTGATGGTTCTTTCTGCTTTAATAATTCGCAAAGAAATATTCTTTTGTGGTGGTTTATGCATGCCATCTAGTGTAAAATTTGATCTCGATTGGGCGCGCTAAGATTTTTGAGAACACCAATCTTTAAAAAGTTTTACAATCGTATCAACAAATTTTACAATTTACAACCGTATTTTTATAAATAATGTACTAATTTAATGTAATGATTTAATTGTTATTTTCTTAATTAATAATTATATAACGCATGTATGAGTTCCTTTATACATTGATATTGTTATACAGTTTCTCAGATTTTATACCGTTTTAAAGCAGTTATTACATTTGTTTACATACAAATATTGAAAAAAAAGGTGCAGATATATTCTGCACCCCAACCCTCTCAGTTATCACCGTAGAAGAATATTTTCTATTTTTAAAAAATTACACTGGCCGAATATTGAATAATGAGCTTATTTTTTTAAGACATATTTCATGAAATATTTATGTGGTTATCATTAAACGATTGAAGGAGGTTCAGATTGTGGTTAATAAATAACATTGGTATGATATTTTGCGCATTTCCGTAAAATTTTGTTGAGAATTAAATAAAGATTTTCTTCATAGATTAATTTCCGCCTTTGCTAATTCAATAGTACAATCATAAAAATATAGAGGCTGATTTATTCCATGGGTTCGTTTAGGAATTTAAAATATTCACTCATAAACAAAAAAAAGATGGGGTTGCGAGGGGCGGGGCGAAATATCTGTGGCACACTGGTGGCCAATAATACAAAACCGGCACTGCTACGGAGCTTGAAATCCTGCAAAGTATTAAGAAATGTAGTGAAGAATTTACAATAAGCAATGATAATGAATATGAAGAGACTGTTGAAAAACCTTCAAAAATGAAATGATAAAAGCATTCGAAACAATCCGACGAACATTACAGGTTGAAGACTATGTTACAGATGGCGTGTTCCGATATTTACAAAAATGTGAGAATTTCTACGAATAAAACATTTTTTATAAGAAACCTGTGCAAACAAAAATTAGTGAATATTTCTGTTTTGGGTATGTAGAATGAGGATCATACAGATTCAAGCTAAGCCTATGTCTTTGCTTTTTGTTATTAATTTGTGCGAACTTATATATGAAAAATATTTAAACTCGTTAAATAAAAAAAAGTATTCACGAAAATCAGTTTTTACTGTCCAAATTCAACCTTTTGATTTTATTAAATCTAGTTTTAAAACTTACGTTATTTTCTATTTAACGAATATTCCTTACAACAATGTCTTTCATAAAAACGAGGACACTTCTCTAAATAGACTCGACCCTATATCCTGAAATTCAGGAATATCTGGCCATTTTCACGTGTCTACTAACGAACATAAATAAATAAATTGTTGAAGTGTTGCAGTCATTAAATTAATGACGTTATATCTGCTAATCTTTCGTCACGATTCCAATAAATATTATGTTTTATTTGGTGAGCAAATGAAATAAATGCATAGACGAAATAATATTCCCCTAAAAACCATAAAACAATATGATTGCTCTATTTAATGAAATGCCATTCAACAGATTTCCAGTGTGGCTGTGGGTAACTGCATTTTTTACTTTTGACTCTCCAACTATTGTTATTTCTGTATTCACTGAGACTTCAGAACCAAATTATAAAATATATGTTTAGTGAACTTGAATTAGTACTTTTAGAGATGGTGGTGGTATTGGTGATTTTGTTTTTCACTAAAAGGAAAGTGGAAGCTTGATAAAAAATGTTTAAGTTAATATTTCTTCGCTATGGTAATGCAAGTTGAAAATTTTGATCCGGAAGGTATATGTATTCCAAAAGTTTATCCTACCCTCTTTCAAAGTGCGGAACTACGTCATGACAAAGCGATAAGCTGCACATCAAAAGGCCTAACAGCATTTCTAGAAAAAATAAGACAAGAAACTGGAATCAAGTCATTACCAAATAGCCATATTTCTACAAAGTCTCCAGATATAGCACCGATGGATTTCTGTGCATTTGGACATTTACAACAAATTATTCAAAACTCCGACCCACTACCTTGGATGGACCGTGGAAGGCTGTGGAGGAGGAATGGGAAAAATTTCCGTTTGTGACTTTACAAAAAGCCCTACTGTCGTAGAAATCTGGATGTAATATGTTAGACTGGGCTGTCATATAGAATACATCAGAAAATAAATTTATTTATTTTATTCACGCTGTCAAAATCGTTATAAGCATGTGTAAACACTCTCTGTATGTTCTGCAGGATTGCACTGGGGAAACAAAGTGGTGAGTGTTTTTATTTTATCCCATTTTTATAGTGTAAGCCCTTCAAAAAAAAATTTTTTTTTTCAAATGTGAAAAAATTGCGAAAGCATGATTTCTAATAACCATCTTTGAGGAGCGCCTTTGACACCCTTCCACGACGATTAGGCGGGGTCAAGGCCCCGCCCGTGCGACCGGCTATGCCAATTAGCCATATTTCTAGAAAGTCTCCAGATGTAGCACAAATCGATTACTGTGCCTTTGGACTTTTAAAACAAGCTGTTTCCAAACGCCGTCACACTACCTTGGTTGGACTTTGAAAAGCTGTGGAGAGGGATGGGAAAAATTTCCGCTTGTAACTTTAAAAAACCTACAATCCTGAAAATCTAGATGTAATATAATAGCTCAAAGACAGGGCTATCATGTACAATACACTAGAAAATAATTTTTTATTGAATATATTTTATTTACGCAGTCAAAATCCTTATAAATATTTGTAAACACACCCTGTATATTCTGCAGTTTTACATAATGAAGCGAATTGACAAGTATAATAGAAACTGAAGGCGTATTTTAATGGCCATTCCTCGAAATGCAGTCGCTTTGCGGTTAGTGCGATCGTGAGATTCAACGTTTAGTTTTTCTCCACCCCTCGGTAGTTTTTAATTGGAGAGTTTACCACATGTGCTTGGTTTAATGCACTTGGTGGAAGTAAAATCTCAATTGTCAATGCTGAACTACGAAAGTGCATTTTAACTTTCCGTTTCAGAGTGGTTTATGAGCGTGTTGACACCAATTTTAAATGCAATTTATTTATTTAAATAAAAACTTTTGACCCATTTTCATTGCCACATTTTAACTTTTATGTTAAAGTGGAAGTTCGCGCTAGAGTCGAAATGATGTTCATATACTAGTATTAAAGGTTTTAGACAATCGCTAGAAATGCATATTAAAGTGATTGAACCATTATCGAATATTAATTTCCATGCACATTTACAAAAGTCGTACAGTGAAAACAGCCTAACGTGGAACTTGCATAAGGCGGAAACTTGCTCAAAACGGATTTTTTTGTGTGTTCCCTTCAAAAGTCAATGGTAATTAACATTAGCTTAAACGGAAACTGTCTAATGCGGAAACGGAAAGCACTATTTACCAGTCAAAGAGAAAAACCTGCATAAAACGGAAAATTGTTAGCAGGAAGGAAATTTTTTCAGCAGGAAGAGCAAACAGGGTTGTAATACAATATAAATAGCAAAGTGGAAGCTGGCGAACAAAAGAAATTTTACAGATATAGAATGCCCTTGTCCGCATAGGCGTAGACAGGGGCTGGTTTTAGAGGTTGTAATCCCTTCGCAATGAAATATTGTATATTAAACATGGGAATATATGAGTTATGGCCCTGTAACACTCACATTAAGCCTCTAACCCTCCCTATGAACTTTCTGCTTACGCTTATGCATGTCCGACCACCTTTTTGCACACCACCCACTATAGGCATACCCAGAAAGTTAAAATGGAGAGAGTTACAGGCTTACAATGTGGTGGGTGGGGGTGGCGGGATTACGGAAATACAACTCCATTGTAAATTTACATCTATGCCATAGGCAATTTTATCGCAATGGGAGTTACAACCATAATCGACAACCCTTGTGTATGCCACTACCACCCGCTTCTTAAATAAAAACGTTCACATTAACCAGAACGAACAGTCACTCATATCGACTTGATCTATTCATGGATAAACCCACCGCAAATGAGAATATCTTTATACGAGGGAATCATTATCTGTACAATGGACGTGCTTTTCCGATAGAACTTAAACTTACGTAATAGACTTTTTGTATGGAATAGGGTGTATTGCTTACATGAAATTTTGCACCATATTGATCGTAACTACTAAAATCACAAAATAGTGCAAAAATTAAAATTAATAAAATATAAACTGCAGTGATAAAATAAATATTTTCATCAAAAGGAAAATAAATATAGCCTTAATGTTCGCAAGACAAAGAAAAAAAATAGCATATGCACTCATCGCTGACCACTGAATTTAATTACGTATGTATTTGTTTTGCATGTAACGTTTCATAAGGCGGAAACCTGTATACCACGGAATTCTTTCCGATCTCGTGAATCTCCGCCTTAGACATGTTTCACTGTATATAATTTTTAGTTTACTGGAATCGAATTAAAATGTATAACGTTCTGCAAATTGTCATGATATTACTACATCTCCAACATTTGAAAATTCACAAAGTTTTGAAGAAATGCTTTTATTTGTCAAATAATTTTAAAGTTCGAAACCGAAATAAGTATTTTTTATTTATGTTTTAATGCACTAAAGGATGTTTTTTTCCCCTTGAAAACCTCTTTGTACTTTCAAAAATAAAATAAAGCATAAACATTTCGCTAAACCCCTGGAATTGGTTGATATGATCCTAACTATGGTAGTTGCTTGAAATTTCATTACAGCATGGTATTTCCACAGGAAATTAATTACTTTCATGTAAAATTTATAGTGAAACTTATTTACGTCGCATGTAAATTTGCAGCACTTCTTTATGAAATTTGCAGTGAAAGTCATTTGCTTTACATGTAAATTTATAGCACTTTCATGTTTAATTACAGCGAAACACATTGACATCGCCTGGTAATTTTATAGCTTGGCAGCATGGTTGTTATCAACTTTTGCTGTAAAATTACAGCATATTTTTACAGTGTGTCAGTGCTAGCTATATAATATATGCAAAACTGGGGCCATTTAAGAATTCATGTGCTTTCGAAATTCATGTCTATGAGAGATGAACTAGCAAGCATTGAGTTCAATATTTTTAAAAATCTAATAAACGACAAAAACAAAAATCATGTGATTAGGATTTACTTTATTAAAGGAAAAACATTATTATTATTATTATTATTATTATTATTATTATCAGAACGACAAACATCTTTCTGTCTTCTTGGAATACATTTTTTCCTTTAGAAGTTTCTTCTTCTCATGGCCAAGACTGAAAAGATATAGATAATTATTAATTGTTTAATTACGGTTTATTTTGAGTGATTTATTAGAAAGCCGTAGGCTTAAGAGAACATTACATTTTTACTAGATAAAGTTTGCTGCAGCATTTAGGATGATATTTAATGCACATTTCTAATATGACCAAAAATTTTGCCCTTAAGAAATGCGTTAAAATTTTGGTTATTCCATTATTTCAGTGGTTCTCAATCGTTTCCAAGCCGTGACCCACTTTTACAGTAGCTAAGAAATCCGCGACACCCCCTTTCTATAGTAACAAAAAGATCCGCAACCCCCACTTCTGTTTGCTGCCGCCACATTTGCAATAATAAAAGCATTTTTAACGGAGTAGAGAATACACATTAAATATAAAATTGTATTAATTTTACATATTATATTATGTATATTATAATATTTATACATATTACATTAATTATGTATATTATAATATTTATACATATTACATTAATTATGTATATTATGTTGATTATATATATATATTAATTACGTATATTATATTGATTACATATATATTATTTACGTATATTATATTGATTACATATATATTACTTACGTATATTATATTAATTATATTAATCATATATATATTAATGAATATTATAGATATAAAATTAGAAACTACTAGTAGAACATTGCAATGGGTGTAGCTATGTCGAAATATAAAATTTTGGGAACGTTTATATGAAATTCCTTAAAAAAATAATTTCAAGTAAAAATATTTGCAGGTAACCACAAGAAACCTGTTCCCGACCCCCAGGTTGGGAACCACGGCATTGTTTCTTTCAAACTAGCTATAACCTAAGTTTTTTTAATGTAACTTACATATATATATATATATCGCTCTATGACAATATCATAAACACAGTGTTCTATCAGTAACATCGCGTTCTCATTAGTGACTATTTCAGTTTAACAAAACCATTTTGCGTTCCCTGCAAATTTTTCATGGGAATATACAT
>QLNU02006387.1:0-11927 GCA_006491805.2 Dysdera silvatica | reverse complement strand
GACCGCTAGACGAATGAGAACACTCTTTCTGAGAAAGAGAGCGCTGTTTCCCGTCCTCATTCGTCTAGCGGTCCAAGACACTCCGGGCTAAACGGAGGGACCCTGGTTCGAATCCAGGATGGGGAAAGCGTCTCTTTTTCTCCAAAATTACATAAGCTCTAGTTTGAGCTATAATCTATACGTGGGTGGCAGAAATTATTGTATGAGTTGGAAGGACTTTAAAAAGTAATTTAATTACTTTCCTCAAAGTCAATTATAACTACTAGTTAACTACTTTCCTAAAAAAAAAAAAGTAATTGTAACTACAAATTGTCTTGTTTTTTCCAGGGGTGTCACACCTGAAATTTTTGTTTAAAAATATACTCACATTTGATGCATTTTAGAGGGAAAAAATAAAGTAGTTAACTACTTCGTTTTAGTAGTTTAAGTCAATCACAGACTGTGGCGTAGTCAGAAAGTTCAGAAGGGGGAGGGTTATAGGCTTAATGGGAGGGGTTACAGAGCTACAACTCATATATTCCTATGTTAAATATACAAAATTTCATTGCGATGGGGAGTGACAACCCCAAAACCGTCTCCTGGCTACGCCTCTGATCATAGTATAGTTAACTACTCCCCATCACCACATGTATGTGCTTGCAAGTGAAAATAATTAAACAAATCTGCAATTTCGATTTTTAAGCAAGTATGTATGGTGACATTACAGACTACATAGAGGGGGCAGAGCCATACATTTTTTTGCCATTTATAATCTGATTTTTCTTTCGTCGCAACTTTCTTTTTTCTCTGATCTACTACTACTCCCAGCGTTATAACCGTGTATATGCGCTGTCACACTTGGAGTGTGTGCGGATAATGTGTGTGATGATGACAGCCGCAATAGGCGTATTACGCTGTTATTCTGGGTAGTCGTGAGTGCTGCCACCAGCTCGGTTTGTAGCTGAGCAATCTATGTCTCTTCGTGAGGCGGGTTCCGTGATCCGCTTTAGTAATTAGAATGGCGGTGATGAAGAGTTAACAAACAACCACAGAAGTACAAGCTAATACTATTTATTGGAGATGATTCAGTATATACACTGATACAATAGACAAGTCAACTACAGGCGCAACGCCTAAGTTCTAACGTATTATGAGGCACAGAATTAAACACACGTGCGTCCGTCCTACTCCTCTGCTTAATTCCATCTCATCCTCTTACCCTCTGCACACCACAAACTCTTTTCCTACTATGATCTCATTGGTCAAGATTCCTCACGTAGTCACACCTGATTGGACAGTGTGACCCTTCTCCCCGTTCGACACATGTTTCACATACATATTCTGTAATGTCAATCTTGACATTACAGAAGAGAGTTATAGCAATTTCAACCGCCCACATCCGGACTGTTTCCTTTCGACCCTTTTCATCAAGAAGACCCACGAGTTCCTATTTCCCATGATCTTCTACCATGTGATCATTACACCCAGATTTGCTCCTCTCATTAAATATTCCAGAGTACTATGGCTGTTGGCTCTGGGCCTGACTTACCGCGATTCAATTCTGACTGAAAGCATTATTTAGTTAAATACACAATACACTTTTCCCTGCCCATGTGCACACTTCAAAATCCCAAGTACGCACCTTGTATCAAAAACATGCTTAGAATAAGGCCTGGTCCTTGTGCCAAAAACACGCCACTTTCATCAATAATTTCGTCGTTTTCAATACTACAACAAGCAACCTGCGGATGTGATTCATCAAGTAACCTTGAGATGGAAGCCGACAATCTTGCAGTATTGAAATTCGTAGAATTCTACAATCAAGTAACGAATGACAGAAACTGGAAAATTCCTGTTACATACAGCAGTTCTTCGCAGATGAGCTTGGCGATACGTTAAGACTGTCAGTGTTTGGTGGTAATTGATATTCCAAACACTGACAGTCCTAACATGTTGTTGAAGTATCCATATCAACGATTTTCTTGGACGATCTCCATGTGGTTGAATGAATTGTGTACAACTTCTTCACTGTGTAAAAGGAAGTACACTTAGTGGTGCTGAAGACGAATAAGAAGAATTTAGAGGAACCTATTTTTTCATTAGAGAACCATATTCTATTTTCAATGCCATACTACGAGTTGCATTATTTCCAATTCCATTCTTTGAGCTAGTCCTGCATTTCACTTCATTACACGACATGCCTAAGAAAAAATAATCCAAGCAGTAGGTAAGTACTCGTATATCTAGCATATATAAATAATTTTGTTGAATATCTGTTGTTATCGGGGGCATTAACTTGCAGAAACTATTATCAGTAAAGGGATCATAGGCGTACACAAAAAGTTCGTAAGGGGGGTATAGACTCAATGGGGGGTTACAGAACTGTAACTGATATATTCCTATGTTAAATATACAAAATTTCATTGCAATGGGGATTACAACCCCATCAACACCGCCCCGCGTACGCCAATGAGAGGGATCTTCCTGAACAGTGAAATTAAGTATGTGCAATCGAACGAGCCAATCAAGAGACATAAAGAAACATAAATAATAATAATTGATTACACACGTATATGTATATTACGCCTTGCACCTTCAACAGCATTTATTTATTGTCTAATTTTGGGAGGGTTTGGGCCCCCAATTTTTTGGGGTGGGGTTGAAAGGGCCTAGGTCCCTTAGAGTTGGCGCTAATTATTCATAGTACTAATTATTTATAGCACTAATTATTCATAGTACTAATTATTCACAGTACTAATTATTTATAGCACTAATTATTCATAGTACTAATTATTCACAGTACTAATTATTTATAGCACTAATTATTCACAGAACTAATTATTACATAGCATGATATATATACACACACTCAGGGCAGGACTGGGCCATGGGCCAGTGGCCTACTTGGACGATAGGACTCGCGCCCTCCGAAAATCCAAGGTATACTCGTTTTGAGAGGACCCAGTCCACCTCCGATAACTACATCAAAGTGAATGAACTTATTTGAGTGTACAGAGGACCAGGACCGCCGTATACGGATGTGCAAGTTGCACTCCGCATAAAGGCAGGAGGGACGTCATTTCAAGACGGCAATTTTTTACACAGTGCATTAAGATAAATTATTAAATGTATAAAAAATTAAATCCAATGTTAAAAAATTTTTTAGATGACATAAGTCGGTATACGTGTCCACGTAGATATTGTATTTGTATATTAAAAAAATTTCTTGAAATTACTTTCATTTCATCTTGCAAATTCCATTTTGTGGGGGGGACTGAAATCCAACTTTGCGCAGGTCTAGATTATGGCAAGTGTCCCGCGAAAGGAGGTGGCTCCCAACAAATTCATTTGACAATTTTATTTAATGTAATATTAACACACAAAAAAAATTTCATTTTTTTTTTCTTCGGATATACAATTCGGATTTTAAACAGTTTGTATCACTACTTAATGAGGGTGGAACCATTTTAGAAATGCTAGATAAATACCTAAATTCTGCATTCTCTAATTTAGAAACAGTTTTACACATATTTTTGATAATTCCCACAGATAATTGTAGGGATAAGCGTTTTTTTTTTATTAAAGCGTTTGAAATCGCCTTTGGGAAGTACAATAGGCCAACAGAAACTTTATGCCCTGTCTGTATTACGTATGGAAAGTGACATAACACGGGAATTAAGCAATAATGATGTTATTTCCAATTTTGCAGAGGAGAAAAAAAAACCGGCCTTGAAAAGCCTTTTTGAATATATTTACTAGCACATACGGCGGATACCGGGTTAGGGAATGGCAAGTCACCTGACCCATGATTGTGTATTCTCGTTGACTTGATTTTCTCAATGTTTATTTTTCCTGCTTGCTGGTGTTCAGCAGTTTTTTCCTCTCAATTAAGCTATTTTAGCACTAAAAACTACATTTAGTTTTTTTAAGCATTGCAATCAGTGACGTAGATAGATATTTTGCCTTCCGGGGGAGGCGAGTGACTGTCATTGCTGTAATTGTTGTGCCTGTCGTTTTTTAAAGCTAATTACCGCCCACCCGAATTGTGACGCTCGGGGCGGCCGCCTGCTTGCCCCTTATTAGCTACGCTACTGATTGCATATATATATATATATATAGCAAAATTGTAGTATGATTGTGACATGTACCTTCTAATGTAATATACATACACTACACTTAAGCATATATTAATTTAGACAAAGTTAAAGTAGAAAAGTAATATAACACTAGGTAGTCAAACCAAGTAAGGCGCAGTATAGCCCAGATGCTCTTGCGCCATAAAAAAGCCAAACAATCAATCAATCAATCAATCAAAACCAAGTAAATTCAAGGAGTAGAAACAGCTTAGAATAAAAACTGAAATTGTAGTAGTAAAAGGTGAAGAGGAGCAAAAGCTAAAATTGGCGGACCCTCATCATGGACACATTATCACAGGTCATCTTTAAAAAATAGCCTCTGAAGATCTGACAACTCTACTAGAAAAGGGATGAAAATTTAGGATGGCGGTGAACAAAGGCAGAGCAGCATTTTCCCAGCAAATTCATGCTGATATCACAAAATTCTGTTATGACATTGCCATCAAAAAGAACATGCTAGTAAAAACCTTCAGTGAATGGAAAGCCAAGCTGCTTGAAAAAATTGTTCTCTTCTGCAACCAAATAAACCTTTGGAAAAGATTAGCAAATAAAAATCAGCCCAATGTAAAACGAATTCTAGAACAAATTAAAAACATCCAAAGAAATTTTGTGATCACTATTACCAACAAAGCAGCAGGAAATTTTGCATTTATCTGTAAAAAATTCTACATTGAAAACTTAAAAGGAAGCTAGCACTTTCACCAGTCTATACTGGTTTTTATGAAAGTGAAACAATCTGTGACAAAAAAATCCTTGCCTTTCATAAAAGGCTCAAGTTAACTAACAAATCTCTTAACAAACCCTTCCTCTTTGCCACGATAAAATTCCACAAAAACCCTCTAAAATTTCGTTTGATCTGTCAAGGAAGCAACTCGTATTCATCCTCTGCTGCAAAAGCATTATTTCATTTATTAAAAAAGGTTGAAGACCAAATTAAAAGCCAAGAAAAAACCTGGTTCATAAAAGATAATAATTCAATAATTAAATATCTGCAAGAAAACCAACTATGTAGCATTGAATGCCATGACTTTGAAAATCTATTCAATTCCATTGACATTTTACAGTGTTTCGAAATTATCTTTCACTACCTTAAAAAATAGAATTTCTTTGGGCTGGAAGCATCCAACTGCAAAAACCTTCTTTCCTTTAGCCTCGAAAACAACATGAAAACGTTTGGCAGGCTTTGTGTACAAACCCACGGAATTCCCACAGGAGCCAGTTACTCCAGTATTCTGGCAAACTTATACCTTCATTTTTACGAAAAAGGTTACCTTCAACAACAAGTCACATTCAGATACGTTGATGACCTCATAACACTCAATGGCACTAAGAATCTTGACATCTACCCTCCAAACCTAAAACTAATTGAACCAATCCTGACAACGAGAGTGGTGTTTTCCTAGATTTAAATATCAGCATTAACGACAACTCTCTTACTGAAATTGACTTGTATGATAAAAAGCAAGACTTCAGATTTAAAGTGAATTTCCTCACAAACTGGGACTCCAACATATCCGAAAAAGTCCACAGAAATTTTATCCGTTCACAATGTTCTCGCATCAGCAGGATATGTAGTAACAATAACCTTAAATTAAAAAACTTTCAGGCACTAAAAAAATATAAAATGTATTTACAATAATGTTCCACATTACTTTACTAAGAATCTGGTTCATAATTTTGTTAAAAACTTCTTGATCCTAAACCCTCCACTTCATTTCATTTTCTATATACCTTTAACTTTCTCAGTCCCTATTTCCACTACTATCGTCTATTATATTCTACCCTTTCTGCTTGTTTTTCACCACAAAAACACTATTCACATTTTAAGTCCTAGTGGACAAAAGGCCACTTTTCTAGCCGAAAGAGCCCCAGTGTTTTTGGTATTTTCTTCTACACCCAAGACATGGCAAATCTCATTTCTTTTAACTACTTTCTTACTTCTTATCCTTCAGTATTTTTTCTTAAATACTTCTTGTCACCTCTGGATTGTTTTTCTTACATTTTTATTTATTATACTAACAAGTTTATCTCTGTAATGTAGGTAAGTGTTTTGATATCAGGTTTGAGAATTATAGTAAGCTTTTTCTAGCTGTTGTATGCATATTTATTGAGTTCTCTATGTTCAAAAAAGTTAATGTATTTATTATTGCTTAAATTATATTTGTGTATATATATTATGCATATTTGGTTTATGTATATATATATCATCATCATCATCATCATATTCAACCATTATCTATCCACTGCTGGATGAAGGTCTCTCCAAATGCTTTCCACACAAGTCTATCCTGAGCAATTCGCTTCCACGTCACCCCAACCTGTTTTCTTATTTCATCCACCCATCTAGTTTGAGGACGTTTTCTAGGTCTTCGGTGGTCTCTTGGAATCCAGTTCAGAATTTCTGTTGTCCATCGTTGATCAGTTCTTCTTGCAATATGCCCAGCCCATCGCCATTTCAGCCCTTTTACTTTAACAATGATGTCCTCTACTCTAGTTTGCTCTCTCACCCAAGTGTTTCTTTTTCGATCTCTCCTAGTTATTCCAAGCATGCACCTCTCCATGCTCCTTTGCGTTGTCTGTAACTTTCGTATTGCTCCAACTGTTAGACTCCATGTCTCTGATCCATAAGAGAGGACTGGCAATACACACTGGTTGAAGACCTTTCTTTTTAGACACAAAGGCAATTTCCCCTTCAGGATAAAACTGTTTCTTCCAAATGCACTCCAGCCAAGTTTAATACGTCTGTTGAGTTCTTTCATAATGTTGCCATCCATTGAAATCAGCTGGCCAAGGTAAATATATGAATCAGCAATTTCTAGCTCAGTGTTGTCAACTTGTATTTTTGTTTCCTCTACAAAATTATTGAACATGATCTTAGTTTTTTGTAGGTTCATCTTGAGTCCAACTTCTTTACTTCTAGTTGAGAGCTCTTGTACCATGTCTTGGAGTTCTGATGGGTTCGTTGAAAAAATAACAATGTCATCAGCAAACCGCAGATGATTTAAATATTCACCATTTATTTTTATTCCCTTGTTATTCCAATTTATCTGCTGAAAAATCATCTGTAAAGCTGAAGTAAAAAGTTTTGGAGAAATGGTATCTCCCTGCCTCACACCTTTACCAATTTTGATAGTTTTGGTATCTTTATGTAACCGAAATTTTGCACTTGCATTTTTATACACACGTTTCACCATGTCAATGTACACATCCTCGATGTCTGCTGATCTTAAAGAGTTGATGACTGCTGATGTTTTTATAGAGTCAAAGGCCTTCTCATAGTCAATAAATGCAACACACAATGGAAGTTCATATTCATGTGTTCTTTCAATTAATTCTCTTAATACTTGAATATGGTCCACTGTACTGAATCCACTTCGAAATCCAGCTTGTTCTCTTGGTTGAGCTGCATCTAATTTTTTCTGCAGGCGATGTGTTAGCACTTTTGTGAAGATTTTATAAATAGCAGGTAACAAGCTAATTGGTCGGTAATTTTTCAAATCCTCTTTATCACCTTTTTTATGCAAAAGAATTACTGTTGCAGAATCCCATTGGTTTGGTATGTTACCGCTGTTAAGACATTTGGTAAAGAATTTTGCAAGTATGTCTTCTACATATTCTCCAGCTTCTTTTAGGATATCTAATGTAATACCATCATCACCAGGGGCTCTTCCTTTCTTCATATTTTTTATTGCAAATGAAACTTCTTCTTTTAAGATTTTAGGAGCTGTTCCTTCGACTATTTCAATGTCTTCGTTTAATCCACTGTTACTTTCGTATAGATTTTTGTAGAATTCTTCAACTCTTCTAAGTATTTCTTCCCTATTTCTTGTTACGGTGCCATCCTCTCCTTTTAATGCAATGATGTGTTTCTTCCCAATAGACAAACTCCCTTTAACAACCCTAAGGCTCTTGTTGCTTTCAATGGCCTTCCTTACTAACTCACAATTGAATTTTCTTATATCTTCTTTCATGCTTTTGCGCAGAGTTTTACAAAGTTCTATGTACTCAATCCTGGAACTGGTATTTTGATTGTCCACCTTCATATCTCTTCGCCTTTTCATGAGCTGTTTCGTCTTCTCAGATAATTTGCTATTGTGCTTTTTACAGGTTACACCACCAATTTCCCCAGCAGTTTCAACTATTGTCTTAACAATGTTTTCATTTGCTTCTGAGATGTCAACTTCTTCAATAAGTCCTTCCAGTGCAGAAAAGCGATTTTTTAATTCCAACTTGAATGCCTCGGTATTTACTTTCAGTTTCATTAGATCCACCCTCTTACTTACTTGTTTCCTAATGAGCTTCTGTCGTTCTAATTTAGTATTTAAGTGCACTTTACATCTCACCATTCGATGATCACTTCCAGTATTAAATCTGTTCAGTACGCTGCAATCTTCAATAATTGATTTCTTGTTTGCCAGGATATAGTCAATTTCGCTGGTTCCTCCATTGGGGTGTTTCCATGTCCATTTTCTTTGCGGTTTCTTCTTAAAAAATGAATTCATGATGCTAAGGTTTTCAGCTTCTGCAAATTCGATGAGTTGATCGCCACGTTCATTCCTTTCCCCATATCCGTATTTACCAACCGATGTCTCTCCTTGTTCCTGTTGTCCAATTCTTGCATTGAAATCCCCCATGATGAGCTTGATATGTTGTTTCCCTTTGGTGTGTAACTCTTTGATTTCTTTGTCTATAGGCAACATCATCATATTCAACCATTATCTATCCACTGCTGGATGAAGGTCTCTCCAAATGCTTTCCACACAAGTCTATCCTGAGCAATTCGCTTCCACGTCACCCCAACCTGTTTTTTCCTTTCATCCACCCATCTAGTTTGAGGACGTTTATTAGGTCTTCGGTGGTCTCTTGGAATCCAGTTCAGAATTTCTGATGTCCATCGTTGATCAGTTCTTCTTGCAATGCGCCCAGCCCATCGCCATTTCAGCGCAGCCCCCATGGCCTGCAAAAGGGTTGCTGGTATCTAACTGGAAGGAGACCCAATACCGCCGAAACGTATGATGCCGAATGCGTGAACCGGGCTGCGCTCAGCCAATAAGCGTCCATCGAATTTTGGCGCGAACTTTGAGTTTAATAGGTGGTTTTCTGGAACCTTAATGAGTACGGGCGATCCCATTTTAAAGTGCGAGACTTCGTGCGATACATCGAAGTGTGTCTTTTTGCCGTTGTTTATCAATTATTACCGAGTTCAGTTTACGAAATTTACAATTAAATAATATTAAATTAATAATGATGGCGATACTGCTTTTTGCATCTGGGGGAGGGGGGGGGTGCCAAGAACCCAAGAACGGCCCCGATTAAACATTTGGTTCAAGACCGTAATTTGAAGCGCTTTACAGGGGGTGTCGGAAAATAAAAAGTAGGGGTGGGAAGCTCTGAATGGTATATAGAAAAGGTTTAGAATTTGTTAATGTTTTGATGTATTTTATTACTGCAGTATTTTTTAAAAATATAATACATACTACCATACACTCTAATAACAATATACACTCTGATTTTAAGTACTACTTGGTGGGGGTGGGGGGGCGTGAAACCTGCGGCCCTGGTAATCTTGGGTAGTAAAATGCAAATTCTAGAATCCATTCTTTAAGAAAGTAACTTGAATAAGAACTGCTTTCCGGAAACTGTTACTTTATAAGAAAAGTATTTATTATTATTTTTTTCATATTAGTTGATGATGGGCAATAATAGATGTTAAATTACTCGTAAAGAAAAGAATGATTTTCCGACGCCTGGTGGCACCCATGGGCACCCATATAGGGGGAAGGGAGGGGCTCGAGTCCCCCGTAGCCGTTCAAAAATTTGATTTCCCCAATTCTGCTATGTATTTATTTTAAAAAAAATTACAATCACATTTTAAAATAAGGTACGTACATTTTAGCTTATTACTAATTATCAAAAAATATCAATTATTTTTGAAGGGTTTTGGTATCTTGTATATTCACTAAAATCCTCGACAGCTTTGAAGAGGAGGTAATAATTTTTCTCAGCCCCACCTAGAAGTACTCATATGGGCGCCCGAACCCAGGACCTCCTGATTGATCATCATTCTGTTCTTTACGAGTAATTTAACATTTATTATTTATTTGTTTATTTTTATTTATTTATTGTAAACCGTCTTCCTCGTAGATTGCCCGTGTATTTTTTGTTTTAGAAAATAATTTCGAAATTAAATGAAATAAAAAATAATCCCCCCTCACCTGTACGCCAGAAAATCGCAAATTTACATTGAAGAATATCTTATGTATGGATATGAGATCAAAATCCCCACATACCCTTTTTTTTTTGTCAAAATAACAATATTTAGGGAACACTCATCTAATTAAAATTCGCTCTCACAAATATGTTTAGTGCCAATGGTACTAAATTGTCATTACCGTACTGCAGTAAATTTTTTTGTGTTGTTATACTTATGAAAGATCATCCGATATATTTCGAAAGCAGTACGTTTTATAATATAATGCATAATCTTTAAATATTCGTTTGTACATTGGGTCATTAGATAAAAAACTTTCAAAGTATTTTCAGGTCCAGAGAGGCCTGTCAAATCCCAACTTTCTCACTCTTGCCTTGTTAGTACAAATACACATAAAAAATATACAGTGTGTTTACGTAGCAAGGTTTATTTGTTTGTTTTTTTAAGTTTTCAGTCTTGCTTTTGTTAGGGTGAACATTGAAAATCCCCTTTTTAAAATAACTAATTAAATCTAAACACCCAGGAGCAGATAAATAGATAATTAAATAAAAAACACATACACTCTCTCTCTCTCACTATATATAAATATATTCTTAGATGTTGTTAAGTGTTTTTGTTTTTTCGATATTCTGCCGCCTGTTATTTAATTTTTTCAGATGGGGTTGTACCTCCAATTATTTATACACTGCGCCTATAACACTATGCCACATTAATTAAAATTCAAGAGGAGACACCTCCATTCAAGAGGCGGCACCTTCGTCCAAAGAAACCTTCATCATGGGCATAATAAGAAGTAAACAAGTTTCCTGTGCAGGACATGCATACAGACAAAAATCAAATTCTTTGTAACTTCTTTTCAAGAACTTTAAATTTAATTGTTTTTTATGTGACCAACGAAAATACTTGTTAAAAATGCCTGTTGAATTAACAAAGGTGTAAAATTTAAATTAATTTGATTTTTACTAGTAAAAAACACTCTTAAAAAAATTCTGAATATAAATAAGGCACTTATAATTAAATTCCTTTTCTTTTTAAACGCAGGACCTCTTAACATACAAATCCACCTTTTGTTTTTTTCCTACCTATCATATTTAATTTTTTAAACCCATTTTTAACTTGCAAACAAAATAATTTTGGCCAATCAATGTACCTAAAAACTGCTATTTCGCTCCCTACAATATGGCTAATATCCATCAGCAACCGAAACCTATAAAAACTTAAGTTTAGACGAAATCCCTGGTCGAAAGAAAATAAATAAATCATCGCAGCAAGAAATAGTCAACTCGTTGCACGTGCAACTTGCACGTGCATAAATAGGTCATGTCACACACGTGGCTATGCGTCCAGTTCCAGACCACCATAATCGGCCAACAATTGCAATTTAGGCAGGCGAAATTGCCGCCTAATACGTTAACAAAAGCCAAATGAAAAGTTGGCAATATATATTGGCGAGAATAAGGATTTTAGCAGTCCTTATACAAAAAAAAAAATCTTCAAGATGGCGCTTACTTAAAAGTGCGTCACAAGTCTCGCTCCGGCAGAGAGAGAGAGAAATTTTGCAATGTGAAGATTTTGCAATGTGAAGATTTAATTCAGACCAG
>QLNU02006386.1:22441-34657 GCA_006491805.2 Dysdera silvatica | reverse complement strand
AAGATGTATCTGTTTTCTGTTAAAATTTCCATGAATGTTTGTAATTTCATATCTCTATTCTGCTTATCCAGATATATGTGTTTTAATTCATATTTCAATCTTTGGAAGTCAGTAAATATATTGGGGTAGTACACATTTAAATTATTTATTGTTTTTGTAAGAAATTTATTGGAATACTCTACAAATTTTGAAGTATCCATTAATGTAATAAAATGAAGCTTTTCCATATCTTAAAAACGTATGACAATTTTTGTAATGAAATGTATCTAATATTTCATAAAATATGAATTTTATATTTTGCAAGAACTTTATTTTGTGTGAGCGTCACTTTTTTTCGTCCCTCACGGTGTTCAATTGGAACTGTTGTTTTCAAAGTCACTAATTCGAAAATTTCCATGAACGGATCCTCATTTCGTTTGCTGTTTAAGACCATTTGCGTATTTTTAATTTGTAAGATGCAAAAATTAATGTCAAATGACGTATTTTGTAGCACATTGAAGAGAACATCTGTAAATCCACAAAATATTGTTAAAAACAACTGACCATGAAAATTTGAAGTCATTAAATATATTTAAATAGCTGACACTCTGCCTAAGTGAAATTTGATCAGAGGATCGTAATCACAGTAAATACTTCTTTTAAAGAATCCCAGTCTTTATTTATAACACTCATTTTAGAGTTTGATGTCCATTGCGTAATAACAGAAGTAGGAATTCATTTTCCGACGACTGTATCGACCACGTAAGTTTGTTCGGCAGAATGATGAAAATACGATGAAAGTTTGAAAGATACTCTATCAGTATACGTAGGAAACCAACGCATACTGATAGGTATCTTGACTTTGGTTCTCATCAACCGGCATCACACAAAGCATCTGTAATTAGAGCCTTGAACCGACGAGCCTTTACACATTGTTGTAATGATGACCTTCGCAATGTTGAATTACGACGCAACAAAAGCGTGTTGAAAAAGAACGGTTACCCGACTAAATTTATCGCTCGTAACTAATGTGGTGTTAGTGGTGGAAACAGGAATGTAGAAGATGAGACCAGGAAGACATCAGTGGTTTTGCCAAATGTGGCGGGTGTCTCAGAAAAACTGTCTCGAATTCTCGGTCGTGTGAATGTTAAGACCTACTACAAACCTGTCTACACCCTGCATGATCTATTACTTAAAGTTAAGGATGGTGTCCCTGAGGAGGAAAAATCTGGTGCTATTTACCAAATACCGTGTGGAGACTGTGACAAGGTGTATGTTGGACAGACGGGAAGATCGATACGTCTACGAGGGAAGGAGCATATGCGTGCGGTAGCTAGGGGAGACAATTCAAGCCAGTTGGCTGAACATGTCTTCAGAGAGAGTCACGAACCAGATTGGCATTCGATGAAAATATTACATCAAAATGTGATGAATCTGGGGAGTAGACTTTTTCTGGAATCATGGGAAACCTACGGTTTGAGGAGTCGTGCAATAAACATCGCAAAACCTCTACCAGAACCTTACAGGATTTTTGCAAAACCTCGAGTTGGGGGTGTTCATCTGACATCGTCGGGTGCGGGGGCTTTCCCGGCGAGGGTTTCCCCGATTGGGGTTTCCCCAGCTGGAACTGCTCCGCACCAAATGGCGTCAGATGGGGATTCCCAACATGCGGGTATATAAGCTTAGGACTTTCACGAACTCTTCATTCTGCCTTCACTTGACAAAGGGAGCAGTTGGCTCCCGAAACGTCGTGTTTTTAAACCTTACGCCAGTGTCGAAATAACTGTTTGTTATGGAATCTCCTGGTGAAACTCTGTATTGTTTCGCTGGAATACTGATTAACTTTTTTTACATACACCTTTTCCACGATTTTCATTTCTTCAATACCTCTCTCGATTATGCATTTTTTTTAAAATTCTATTATCGAACAAGTTGATCTCGCATTTCCCTCTACCTTTATTTTAAAATGCCTTCCTGTCCACCCGCCAGAACTTTTCAAACAACCGTCCGACGTCTTTTAACCCTCGCCACATAACTTCTCGTATGTATATTAATTCTAATCTTCCTTATTTTACTTAAAAATAGTCCATTTTCTGCCGTTCCTTTTACTCGCACATACTCAGGTGACCTGCAATCAGTCCCACTGTTCCATTCCATGTCCATAAACCTAATTTTCATGCCCAATTTCTATCATTTTCTACTTTTTGCATCCTCCAGTTTAACAATCGTTTTTCCAAAATTCGCGTGAAAACAAGCATTTTCTGGTAATCTTTTTACCGTTACATGCACTTGTAACCTGTGTTTAATCCTACTGTCACATTTCATTCATTATCTTACAATTCCTTCCCATTTTTCTTGCGTTAAGATTGTTTTCTCATTCTGCAGCTTAACATTCGAATTTCCAAATTTTTGCATAAAAGCAACTCTTCTTGCAATCCTTTCCTTTCTTTCACAAACTATGTAAGGCACATACTCTTTCCCTCTACCCATAAAGGTACGCAGAAAGTTCATAAGGAAGTGTGTAGAATCAATGGGGGTTACAGAGCCACAACTGCATGTATTCATATGTAAAATTGCATCGCAATGGGGATTGCAACCCCATCAACAACCCCGTGCGTACGCTAGTGTCTCTGTCGCATTCCACCCTGATTCCTCGCCATATTTTTTTCATCTTTCTGCATGAAGCTACGTTTTTTTCCTCTTCCCGGGGCAACACCACCCTTCTCCCATCTTTGGCTCAAAAATACACATTTTTTAGCCATACATTTTTACTCACACATACTTAGGTAACCTGTAATTACTACTTCTATAATATCCCACCAATCAGTGGCGTACGCAGGATTTGATTTCGGGGCTTATGAGCGTGAAATGTCCGATTCTGAAAATTTTATCTGTTCTAAGCAATCAATTGATCTATATTTATTAATTTTAATTAATTATAATTGATCATTTTTATTTATTAATTCTAATCAATGAATTAATTGAGTGAATAATTAATATTTATTAAATTCTAATAAATTTAACCTATATCTATTAATTTACGAGTCGTTTTTTTTTTATTTATCTGACGCATCTCTAAAATAGATTAACTGAATGATAATGAAGTCACTGGTCTATATCATGAGCTGAAACATTCAACAAATAATTATTCTGAAATGCCTAAATACACCAAAATTTTATTTCATATCAAATTAATTAACAATGTGAGAATACGAAAAAATAAAAATAAAATTTGAGTTTATATATGAGAAAGACGCAAATTTTTATGCTTAATATTTAGGTTATATTGGTAAAATTTGGATTGGATGGTTTAAAAAAAGCATGCAATTCTAAATAATGGCTTTGAACTATGAGAAAAAAGGATAGTTTCTTTTGTGTCTAAATCTAGTTGTATACTGCCATATGTTCTAAATATTTAACTGAAGACGTCTTGTATTTCCAGACTCCACGAAGTGATCAATTACTGCGTCGTTCGTAATTTTTAGAGCTAGCTTTCTACGTATGACAACAACGTAAGACAATTAAGCCTATTTTTGCAGATTGTATTTCTTAGTTACGACTTGATTAACTTTAAGTTGTAAAAGCTACGTTCCACAGAAGGTGTAGAAACTGGAAGTAGAGCCAACATTTTCAACAAGATATGTACATTTGGGAAAAGATTTTTATCACATTTATCTAAACCGTTGATGGCACATATAGTTTTTTTTTAACTCCTCTTCATTTTTGCCTCCATTATTATCCATTCTCCTACAAAGGCATCTTCCAAATAATAGCTCAAATCTTCTTTATAAAACTCAATTGCTTTCTTGATTTTTTCAAACCGCACATCACAAAACCCAGAAATGACGAAATTTTAAATGGGCTCCATCGTAACTCTGCCCTCTTAAATTGGCTAAGCCTAGTCCATACTTAGTAAACTTTTTTTTTCTATGACAGTTGCCAGCGCCTCACCAGTAACATCGTAGACGGGAACAAATGTAAGGAAAATTTCCTTAATCATAAAAGATTTGATATTGGTAACATACCGTAGGCACAATGAAAACTGCTCAACTTGAGAAATGTCCTGAATCCGTGTATTAGTGTACATTGCAGTACATGAACCGTTTTCCAAATGATCCTTAAATATCAGATCCCCTTCTTTGTCCCGTTACCTGAGAAGGCTAAAGAAGTCGCCATCATTTTTAAAGGCGTTGAAAGCGAAATACGTTTCCAGTCGGAATGGCCTCTGAAAGGGATGTTTCGTATGCGTCAAAATCGAATGGTTTCCATACAATCTTAATTAGTTATTTTAAGCGTTTTTTTTCCTTTTTAGGGTCTAGTTGCTTTTCGATACATTGCTTTTTTCCTTCAACAATAGCCACAACGTCGTTTACATTCAAAACTGTATTTTTATGATATTCGGTTAACTGATGTTTTTTAAAGGATTCAACAGCTTTCTTCAAGTGATAATATGGTTTTGTGACAAAAGTAACCGGTTTCTGGTGGGCACCTTTGCCAACCGTACTTTTATCCAAGAGAAGCGCGCAGGATTTGTAATAAAGGCCATTTTGTAATTTTGAAAATCCAGCCACCTATACTCTTCAAGCCATTTACGTTGGAAATGACGTTTGAAACCATTTGCGTCTTCTATTAGAAAGCAATAATTCGATGAAGGTTTCCACAAAGATTTCATTTTCCCACTTTTTGACTGCTGGTAAGCTCAACACGAACAAAATTCGAAATATCGTTCATGAACGTTACATTGATAGATTCCGGTTCCTTTACGGTCCCAGAATCTAAATTCTTTGATTCTATTTTCGTCTGTTTAACAGTATCGATAAAATTGACTGATAAAGATTTTATTTCTTCTATTTCATAAGGATCAGTTATTTGAGAGCTAACAAAGTTTAAAATATCACTGCTAATAGCCTCACCAGAGAATAAGTCTACCAATTCTTTTATCTCCCTCTCATCGCAAACGCCATGCTTTTTGGCAGCATCCCAACAGTATCGTCTGAATTAGAACTGCCTGGGATGGCAGCAAAATCAGTTGCTTTTCGTTTGATAGGAGATTTAAAATATGATAGATAGTTCTCGTCTTCATCCTTTAAGAAAGGAGGAAATTTGTTTGTATTTCGTTAAAAAACTTTAAGCAGCGAATCAAGTGTATCTGTAAATAATTTATATCAAAAAAGGTATGTAATAACCAGGGTCAGGTCCAGAAATTTTCGACCCCTCCCCCCCGCGAAGAATGACAAAAGATCCCAACAAATTTTATGCAAATATCTCATGATTGTCATTAAAACATATGCCGATAAAATATGTATAAATTATGTACTCAATTATGAAAGAAAATGCCCAGAAATAATGAAGAAAGGATATTGAAGATGTGTGAATATCTTTGACATATATTGTGAGTTTAAAAAATAAGCCTTCACCCACGAATCTTTGAACGCATACAGAAACAAAATTTGTTGCATTTGTCGTCATCATTAAATTCAGTCTATTTAATTTTGCGATATGAAAGAGTGACGCCCAATGCGCTCTTCTTGAAAACTTTCCAAATCTAATAAAATTTTAAATTAGTGGTGGAACAATGAAACAATATAGAGAGCGATGCAGATTAAGCAATAGAATATTTCAGTAATATTTAAACCCAGTTTAGTTAGGCCGGAATCTTGGAAGACCAGATATTTTTATAAAAATAAGCACATATATAGCTACAAAATATGCACGCAGAATGCAGAAAAATGCAATGGCGAAAAAAATCCGGGCCCGACTAATGACTAATAAGTCCAAAAGTTTTCAAATTTACTTACCTAAACTGTGAGTCAGATTCGAGGACTGAATCCAAACTTAAAGTTGCACTTTAATAATAAATACGTACTGTAATTTAACAAATCGTCAGTAAATAACAATTATTTAAAAAACAATAAAAACGCTATCGTTCTATATTTCGATGAACTGTTATAGACTAAAATTACAAAAGGCAAAAGCTATTCCAAATTTTGTGGCTGATGGAGTAATCTGGACTGTATCTGCATGAGAGGGGTAAAAAAAAAAAGAAAAATCGACAAAGTAGGTCCTTCGATGCTCAGCTGCCATCTGTTGGTAGACCGATAACTTATAGCTACATTTTTTCTTGGGCGTACGTACCCAATCAAAAATAATTACAGAAATGAATGATTCATAATAAAATATTTTAGTGAGTAGAAATTATTTTGTAGTTAGAAATACTATTCTTTAGCTCTTTTTTTTTAGTTTAGTTTTTCGTTTTTCACTTTTTTCCACTTCATTTCTGTGGGGTTGTAGCCCCATTTGCCCCTTCGGTACCTATATGTCACCAATGTAAAAGCAATTTAGATCTCCAATTCTACTTTCAACTTCCTGAATTCCGCAGCGAAACAAATTTCATTTCCCACTTTTCGCTTTCAATTAATACCTTTTTTTCCTTTATAGCCTCCTCTATTATTCGTTAATTCGTTTAGACAGCACCATTCTCTTCCTCTCGAGAAAACCAAGAAAACGGCATCAAAGACGACTTGCTCGCACCATGCCTTCACCCCCTGACGTCACAAAAGCTCTCTGCCACCAGGGAAGACCACAGGACTCCCCCTCAAAATAGAAAATGAACTAAAATGATAATAGAAAAGAAAAATGACTGGAATAAACTTAAATAAAAATAAAAACTAAACGATAGAAAATGATCCCATTTGCATTCTTTCGAATGAGATCTATTCACTGAATCTTTCACTCGTTCACTCCACTACAGTGTCTATAAGGGATAGTGTGTCGTTTGATGGTCGTAAATTTGTCCAAAATTTCATGTCATTACTAGATGGCGCTTCAGTAGTGAAGCACCTCGGAATAACACATACTCAGTACGTTTTCAACAACTTTTTTATTAATGACATTTTCTCATTTTTTTTGTTTAGAACTTATAAAAATTGTCCACTTTCAATTTTTTTTATATTTAAACCCTTTCAGGACCAACGTGACGTAAAGCGGCTATGTTTATTTATAATTTTATTATTTTCGTATTTCTTAGCACGTTTAATATGTTTTCCTCTGGCAAATGAGAAATATGGTAATTTTTTTTTGGGGAGGGGGGTTGATAATTCGTCCCTGAAAGGGTTAAGAGCAAATTTATGGAAAGAATTTCCTAAAATATACTACTTGCACCATACATGTGTTAATAATTATTATAATATATTATGAATAATTAAGGATTTTTTTTATAATATTTGACTTTAAACCGACGAGATATTTGTATAAAACAGCTAATTTTTCGTTCATATTCCTCAAAATGATTCGCTGTTATAAATATTTTTTTTAATACATAATATCATTTATTCTGTGATTTTACAATTTCTAATTTTTGTTTTTATGATGACAAAATTTAGCAATGATTTTCTTTTTGTTTTTGCCGTGTTCGCATACTTTTGACTCTGACAACGTATTAATGAAACAAGATAAAATTTTGTGTCGGTAATCTTGATGAACATTTATTTGTTTAAGTATTACACAACAGATGTAAGATAAGCTATTCAAATTATGAACTTATACACACCGAAATAAATACAAATAGGTAATTTCAGAGATTTATAATTCATTACTTCATTATTTCATTGAACTACGGTCGAAACTGCGTATATGCGAAAATCGAATATAACTTATGCAAAAAATATCGAGCTTCAAATTTTCTCTTATCTTTTTAATGTTATCTAAACCAGCTTAATTGCGATTTTATACATGTAAAAACCGCATATATGCAAGTATATTTGAAGCCAAACGAATGTTTTACAGTCGAACCCGCGAATACGCAGTTCGCATACATGTATAAAATATATGAGAGGTAAAAGACGTTGCGTATCCAGACAAATTTGCATACCACTGGTTTATATAATTCTCCATCCTTTCCTTGTTACCCTTTTTTTAATATTAGCGCATTTTTTTGTAGTTTTCGTTTTATTTGGAATTATTTCATTCTCGGTAATTTCATTAAATATCTTCAAAAGCAGTCGTCACCTACAGGGATATTTCCGCCAAAAAGAGATTTAGGATGTTCTACTCCTTTCAGAAATTTTTAAAGGGGTCTGTTTTGCATTATATTACGACGGGGTGTGACTTCGCATCACAGTAGTATAATTTGAAGGTTCTCAAACTGTGTTCCGAGAAGAACTTGCTGCTCCGTGAAGATATTCAAAAGAAAAAGAAAATAAATGTGATAAGATCTCAAAATTGTGTATTTGGGCGGCCATGAACTGTGTTTAATAAGTATTGAGTAGAAATTCAGCAAATAAATTAGTTATTTATTACTTGTTTATTGGTAAATGGTTAAACAACTAATTTTATCAAATTAAACAACTAATTTTATCAAATTAAGTAACTAATTTTATCAAATTAAACAACTAATTTTATCAAATTAAACAACTAATTTTATCAAATCATTAACGAAGAATTACAGGCTACTTAAAAAGTTGCGTGATGCCATGGGGAGTTTTTATACGTCATTACCAATTCACATAGAAGTAAGGTGGCTTTCGAGTGGCAAAACTTTGACTCTGTTCTTCGAAATGGGAACGGAAATTAGAACCATTCTGACTGGCGACCACTTTACTCTGGGAGACAGGTTGTATGAACAGCACTGGCTGATAAAATTGATGTATTTATCAGAAATTTTTAAAAATGCTATGGATTCAGTTTATCATTTTTTAAAGGAAAGTAGTAACTGTTGCCGAAGGCAGCGACAAAGTACAAGCGTTTAAAAGGAAAATCAAGTTTTGGGCGGAATCAATGGAGAATCGAAAACTAGACAGCTTACAAATGGTAAACGAATTTAAATAAGAACCAGACTCCCACATACCTGAAGATATCTTAAACGACTTTCACGTTCATCTGCCAAAATTTGCTCTTATTTTCGGGAAGAACTTTATAAAAAGTCAAAGAAAACTTTTGGATTATAAATCCAAACTTTGTTGTTTCGGAAAAGCCAGCCTGCCTTTTATCCTAACAATATGAAAGCTTAATTAATTTGACATGAAATTCTGAGATAAGAGAGATTTTTCCAACTAAGAAGTCACTATCAGAATTTTGGTGTTACCTAGAAAACGAAATTAAAGCTTTATCAGATATAACTAAAAGCACCTATCTGGCCGTTATAATAACTCATTTATGTGAATCAGTGTTTTCTGCTTATGTGGCTACTTAAACGAAACACAGATTTCCCCTCTGCTAAATGCAGAGCCTAATATTCTGTTTCAGCTATCCTAAATGCAGTCAGATAGAGTTAAACTGTGCAAATCACAAAACACCCTCATCCTTTTCATTGGAATCCAAGTTCTCGTGTTATGCTTTATCGTTCTAATTCGATGCCAAGAAACATTTTTGGTTTTGCAACTTAAAAAATAAAATGATAGTTTTAAACATGCCCGTATCCAGAGGGGGAACTTAGAGACAGGTCTCCTGAAACAAAATTTGTAATCTCGTTTTGCAGACCATTAATTTGAGAAGACTTTAAAGAAAGAAAAAAGGGAAATAATTTTCTTTAAAGTTGGGGGGGCATTCTAAAAACTAATTTTTTGTATGATCTATTTCAGCAGCGTAGCCATATAAAACTCATAGGTGGGGGTTCAAGTGGCTTCAAAGAAGATTATGTGATGCGGTCTTAGAGAAAATAATGTGTTTTGATATCCAGTGGGGGGCTTGAGCTCCCCCGAGCCCCCCCTTTCCCACGCCGCTGATCTATTTATATTTCTTCTTTACTATAAAATTAATACATTTTTACACGTTATTTTGCAAAATTTTTTTAATTCCCTCCCGAAATTAAATTCTGGCTACGGCCTTGCTTTTAAATATTATAAATATGTGGGTAACATATTATAGATTTACATACCCGATTTGAATTCGTTTTTAAATATTTTGAGCTACTACTGAATATATTTATTTTGTTATTATTGTTCATTTATGTCATTAAGTAAATTCTTTATTTCTCTGGAATTAGTGATGAAAATAACATTTCGAATGAATAAAACGCGATGTTTAAAATGCCCAAATACTCAAACATAGCTTGCATCGTCAGCGTTGCCTTTATTCGAGTTGTTTTAGTTTTATGCAGCAAGGGTAGCAAGGCTCATGTTGCGCCGGAACCTACAGTTTTCCGAGGAATCCGAACTCTTAAGGTTTAGGGAACCAACTCCCGGACTACAGTGGGCAATTAGTCAGCAAGTGTTCAATTTTTTGTAAAGTTGGGAGTTGAATCATTTGATAACCGCACCCTAGGTAACCGCATTACCACTGTAGAACCGCAGAGTCGTCATTAGTTTTAGTACTTACGTAGGTGCTAGGTGAAAATAGCGTCGCCCTTATGCCAAAGAGGCCTATGTGCAACATTGGTGTTTTGAGAAACGATATTTAAAGTTTCCATTTTTTTTTTTAAAAAGGAAAAAATAAGTGTAGGTCAAAATTTAAGCCATTTAGAAAGAGAAAATTAGGTGCTTTCATTATAAAATAAGATATCGACTCGGAAAAAGATATAATTAGATAAAAATTGCCAAAATATATGTTTGGCGATAGTAGTGTTCCGTGACGAATTTCTCTCATGGAAAGAGCTACACGACCCAAAAAAGTTTGAGAAACGCTAGTTTAATTCATAAATAGGTGCAATCTTTTACTATCTTAGGGTGTATTCCTCTATCACTAATTCCTTTATTTATACACTATGGAAATAAATTATAAACTCACCCGAAAACACAAATAACTTATGATTGCAATAAGGGTTTGATATAAATTTATACAAATAATACACCAATAGCGATTACATACATTTACCACTTACAACTTTTGAAAATGGCGAAACAAATTTTTCGTACGAAAAATTCATTTACAACCTGTAAAGAAAATATAAACTCAGCATGCAAATTCATGGACTGCAGGCCTGTAAACTAATTTGCACATGTGTAGTTTTATACATATCATTTGAAGCATATAGGCTATCATATGGATCCAGTTTTGTGATGAAAAGTGCATTTTGTGACTATGCCCCAAGGAAAAGAAGTAAATGAAAAGGACGTCAGAAAAACATATTTGCTGTAGAGCAAGGGACAGTCAACAAGAGGACTAGCCCGTAAAATAGGGCGCTCACAAATCGCTGTCCAAAATGTCATCAAAAAAGGTGATGATTGTGGAACCAAAAAAAGGTCAGGTAGACCACCAAAATTGCTACCCAGGGACCACTGGCACTTTCAAGCTCTTACTACTCGTGAGCAGGAGTCCACTCGTAAAATTGTACGTGTATTGTCAACATCTGTATCCCACCAAACTGTGTGGAAAGGTTTAAAAGTAAATTCGAACGTGAAGCTTAGGAAAATGAAAAGCAAACCGAAACTTATTACCGATAATAAGTTAAACGGCTCGATTGGTGTAAAAACTGTCAAATAGCATCATGAGTGGGATGAAATAGTGTTTTCTGATGAAAAACGTTTCTGTCTGGATGGCCCTGATGAATATTCGTCAATTGCCATGATCGCGATGAATTCGCGCTCAGCCAAAGATAAGGCTGAGTAGACAGCAAGAAGGCGGCGAAGTGAATGTGCGGGAAGAACTCAGAGCAGGAGGCAAAGCAGACATCTTATTCCTTCAGAGCATTACGAACTCCATAAAATATCAGGAATTAATATTTGATTACTTAACCCCATTTGGGCCTCTTTTATGCAGTCCGAATTGGAAGTACCAACGTGCATGCCAGCGTGCATGCATCAATCTCTGCCAAGGAGTGGTTTGAACGAGAAAAGGTTGATGTCATTCCATGGCCCTCGCGTTCTCCAGACCTGAATCCAGTTGAAAATGTGTGGGGTTTTATGGCAAAGGCTGCATATTGGCGCAACAAGCAATATTATCGTGTGAATGATCTCCAAATAACAACTTCGAATGCCTGGAACAACATAGACTTAGGTATTTTAAGAAACTACTTCAAACGATGTCTGACCGAATGATACAGGTTATTAAAAAGGAAGGAGGACTAACTCGCTGTTAATTTCTGATTTCCTGAAATTTTCCACATTGAATTTATGTTTCTTTACAGGTTGTAAATGATTATTTTTTTCACGAACAAAATTGTTCACCATTTTCAAAAGTTGTAATTGGTATATATATAATCACCGTTGGTATATTACATGCATAAATTTATATCAAACGCTTATTGCAATCGTAAGTTATTTGTGATTTACAGGTGAGTTTATAATTTATTTACATAGTGTA
>QLNU02006386.1:0-22341 GCA_006491805.2 Dysdera silvatica | reverse complement strand
CACCAACCCGTCTAGCCAGCGTGGTGAAATGATGGCTAATTCCTCCAATATGCTAATACACCAAAAACCATGGCCCCTAGTCTCCAGGTGCTGGAGTGCTCCTGATCAAGGCAGCGGTCAGCGTGGCATGAAAGCAGGGGGTGCTAAGAATCACTGGAATGGCCCAGGCTGCCGTTTGTTATTGACCTTGGCAACGTATAATGGACGATCCCTTGCTTCTGAAGCAAAACTTCAAGAATTGGAAGAAGAACTTGACAAGATCAAATGGGACATTGTAGGACTCAGTGAAGTTAGAAGAAAAGGTGAAGAGTTGGTGGAACTTAAAAGTGGACATTTGTTTTATTATAGAGGAACGGAAACTGGAAGAACAAGTGGTGTTGGCTTCTTAATCAACAAAAGAATTAAAGACTGTCTTCTGGAAGTTGAAAGTACATCAGATCGAGCAGCGAGGCTTGTTGTTCAACTAACCCAGCGATACCAACTTCAAATAGTACAGGTATATGCACCAACATCAAGCCATACCGACGAAGAGGTTGAAGAATTTTATGAAGAAATCAAAGAGTTACACACCAAAGGGAAACAACATATCAAGCTCATCATGGGGGATTTCAATGCAAGAATTGGACAACAGGAACAAGGAGAGACATCGGTTGGTAAATACGGATATGGGGAAAGGAATGAACGTGGCGATCAACTCATCGAATTTGCAGAAGCTGAAAACCTTAGCATCATGAATTCATTTTTTAAGAAGAAACCGCAAAGAAAATGGACATGGAAACACCCAAATGGGGGAACTAGTGAAATTGACTATATCCTGGCAAACAAGAAATCAATTATTGAAGATTGCAGCGTACTGAACAGATTTAATACTGGAAGTGATCATCGAATGGTGAGATGTAAAGTGCACTTAAATACTAAATTAGAACGACAGAAGCTCATTAGGAAACAAGTAAGTAAGAGGGTGGATTTAAAGAAATTAAAAGAAAATACCGAGGCATTCAAGTTGGAATTAAAAAATCGCTTTTCTGCACTGGAAGGACTTATTGAAGAAATTGATATCTCAGAAGCAAATGAAAACATTGTTAAGACAATAGTTGAAACTGCTGGGGAAATTGGTGGTGTAACCTGTAAAAAGCACAATAGCAAATTATCTGAGAAGACGAAACAGCTCATGAAAAGGCGAAGAGATATGAAGGTGGACAATCGAAATACCAGTTCCAGGATTGAGTACATAGAACTTTGTAAAACTCTGCGCAAAAGCATGAAAGAAGACATAAGAAAATTCAACTGTGAGCTAGTAAGGAAAGCCATTGAAAATAACAAGAGCCTTAGGGTTGTTAAAGGAAGTTTATCTGTTGGGAAGAAACACATCATTGCATTAAAAGGAGAGGATGGCACCGTAACAAGAAATAGGGAAGAAATACTTAGAAGAGTTGAAGAATTCTACAAAAATCTATACGAAAGTAACAGTGGATTAAACGAAGACATTGAAATAGTCGAAGGAACAGCTCCTAAAATCTTAAAAGAAGAAGTTTCATTTGCAATAAAAAGTATGAAGAAAGGAAGAGCCCCTGGTGATGATGGTATTACATTAGATATCCTAAAAGAAGCTGGAGAATATGTAGAAGACATACTTGCAAAATTCTTTACCAAATGTCTTAACAGCGGTAACATACCAAACCAATGGGATTCTGCAACAGTAATTCTTTTGCATAAAAAAGGTGATAAAGAGGATTTGAAAAATTACCGACCAATTAGCTTGTTACCTGCTATTTATAAAATCTTCACAAAAGTGCTAACACATCGCCTGCAGAAAAAATTAGATGCAGCTCAACCAAGAGAACAAGCTGGATTTCGAAGTGGATTCAGTACAGTGGACCATATTCAAGTATTAAGAGAATTAATTGAAAGAACACATGAATATGAACTTCCATTGTGTGTTGCATTTATTGACTATGAGAAGGCCTTTGACTCTATTAAAACATCAGCAGTCATCAACTCTTTAAGATCAACAGACATTGAGGATGTGTACATTGACATGGTGAAACGTGTGTATAAAAATGCAAGTGCAAAATTTCGGTTACATAAAGATACCAAAACTATCAAAATTGGTAAAGGTGTGAGGCAGGGAGATACCATTTCTCCAAAACTTTTTACTTCAGCTTTACAGATGATTTTTCAGCTGATAAATTGGAATAACAAGGGAATAAAAATAAATGGTGAATATTTAAATCATCTGCGGTTTGCTGATGACATTGTTATTTTTTCAACGAACCCATCAGAACTCCAAGACATGGTACAGGAGCTCTCAACTAGAAGTAAAGAAGTTGGACTCAAGATGAACCTACAAAAAACTAAGATCATGTTCAATAATTTTGTAGAGGAAACAAAAATACAAGTTGACAACATTGAGCTAGAAATTGCTGATTCATATATTTACCTTGGCCAGCTGATTTCAATGGATGGCAACATTATGAAAGAACTCAACAGACGTATTAAACTTGGCTGGAGTGCATTTGGAAGAAACAGTTTTATCCTGAAGGGGAAATTGCCTTTGTGTCTAAAAAGAAAGGTCTTCAACCAGTGTGTATTGCCAGTCCTCTCTTATGGATCAGAGACATGGAGTCTAACAGTTGGAGCAATACGAAAGTTACAGACAACGCAAAGGAGCATGGAGAGGTGCATGCTTGGAATAACTAGGAGAGATCGAAAAAGAAACACTTGGGTGAGAGAGCAAACTAGAGTAGAGGACATCATTGTTAAAGTAAAAGGGCTGAAATGGCGATGGGCTGGGCATATTGCAAGAAGAACTGATCAACGATGGACAACAGAAATTCTGAACTGGATTCCAAGAGACCACCGAAGACCTAGAAAACGTCCTCAAACTAGATGGGTGGATGAAATAAGAAAACAGGTTGGGGTGACGTGGAAACGAATGGCCCAGGATAGACTTGTGTGGAAAGCATTTGGAGAGACCTTCATCCAGCAGTGGATAGATAATGGTTGAATATGATGATGATGATATATATATATATATATATATACTCTTTTGCAAAAATGCCCCAAAATTCTGCTCGTAAATCTTTAAAATTTTTTTGTAGCATTCGAAGCATATGCACTACTGTCTAGAGAATTGATTTATAAACTTTATGAAAGTGCATTTGTGAAAAAATTATGTTAATAATGTTTCTCTGATTAAATGCTAAGTTTTTAGAGATCAAATAATTACTGAATTTTTATTACTAAGTAGCCTAAATTGTATTAAAGCGTGATTGATTTGTTGAGAAAAAAATAACCACATTATATTTATTCAGCAACATTATAATTTAAGCAAAATAGTTTTAGAAGTTTTGATCTATTAATAACGTAATATTTTATTTGTTAAAGTAAGTTTTGTCGATCAAAATAAATTTAAGGATATTTTTTCACAGAAGCAAAAAGAGCAACGATAAACCATTGGTGCTGAAAGTTTTCTTTCACCTACCAATTCTGATTTAAACGTATTCATTATTAAATAAAAACTTAAATCTGCTTTAAATTCATGATTTTTTTAATGAGATACTCTACTCCCAATTTTCATCTGGCTTTTTTGGTTTAATTTCTTGAGCTGCATCTTATGAATGAAACTTTGAAAACTCATGCGAGGAATTAGGGTCAATAACCTTATCATTAAGCTCAAGTATCATAACATCAAATAAATGGCCACTTTTGATGTTCAGATGCTGGCTAATTGAGCTTAACTTTAGGTTGCTACAGTCGAGATGTATGTGCCATACTTTCCCCGGGAAAATCGGTTTTTGAGAACTAAATATGTTCGCAAGAAGGGCCCCAACTGGAGGAAAGGGAAAAAAGGAAACTTTCTGATGGATTGCAGGAGGAGGAGACGATTACGAGCGGAGAAAGCTAAGTATAGGACAGAAAGAGAGAGAAAGGCTCCGTTAGAGGGGAGCATCGTTGAACAAGGAAGACACACAGGAGGCACAGTCATTGGTGGTATTTGTTTTTAGCATCATCTGTGCTTGCGTTTTCGGGCCATCATTCCCGCTTTTCGCAGTGCCCCTGCCTTTCCAACAAATTGAAATCGTTGCTGTGTCTTCTTTATGCAAGCTGTCTACGTAAAAACTTGTTGAAATGCTGATTACCTTGTTTAAAGATACCTGTTTACTTTAAGGTTAAGGACAGTTTCTTTTGTCCTTTAGATTTCGGACAATTGGATGAAAACTTTTCAATGTTGTGGTTCTTTTTGACGTTAAGTTACCTTATTCCATTGCTTTTGCTGCATAACTTTTAAGAATTTTTAGTGGGTTCAGATAACAGCTATGGTGGTTCAAAGTGAATTTCGTCCAGAGAGACCTCAAGGTCAGGATGTGAATGACAAGCGGCAAAGACTGCGACAAAGGTTCGAGGTAGTTAAAAAACTTGGCCAAGGAACCTACGGTAAAGTTCAACTTGCTATCAACAAAGAAACGAATGGCGAAGTAAGTTTTATTTCTTTGCAAAATTTCATTGTCTATACATAGGCGGACCGGTAGCCTCCGTAAATTTATCATTGTGTAGAGAATAGCTATTCTTTTCAAGCTTCCTGGAGGAAGTAAAAAAGTATTGGCGACGCCAGTTTTAAAGGTTTGAGAATTACTGGTATGTCATTGTGCGATGTCGGCGTTTGAGTTAATTTTGTCCCATTATGATATTGGCTTATACCAGAACTGCTTGAAATAATGCACCTCTTAAGTTGATAAATTTTTTAGATAGCACACAAGCACCATTGTTAAAAGTATTGAAATAGTTAACACAACAAGGAAAGACGATGAAGGATAAATAAAGTATATCTTTGAATGATTCATCATATATATATGTGTAAAATAATTTAATTATTAAATATTTTAGCACATTTGACGAAAGTAACTTTGTGCAATGATTAAAGGTAAACCAAATACAAATAAACTTTTATGTATATAAGTCGTAAATAAGCGTGCCTTAGATTTATATACCATTAAAAAAACAGGAAATTTATACATGGAAGGCATATTTTTGATTTCAGCAAAATTTTGAGAATATATAATAAATTTAATCAGCCAAATCTCAATATCATTCGGAGTATTCTATGTTTTAAAGGACAATTTAATTAAATTTCATATTACAATTTTCTGATTTATTTTAAGTTTTCTAAGAATTTAATTAAAGAAAATAAAATCAATAATTTTAGAATTTTTTTTACATTTGGGGAGTCCTGGAAATTAACATGGGATTTTTTCAGGACTTCCCTTAAGTCTTTTGTATGCTTGACTTGACAAATAAATAAAAAAAAAAAGCATAAAATGTCATATTTTTATTGACACAATGAGACTTCAAAATTAAAAGATTTTAAGATACGAAATTATTAATTGCAAAAAGCTGCCGCTGGCAACATAATTAATATTTCAATTAAATTCTGACTTTTTTTATACTGTGTTAAGAAATGATAAGGTAATTAATAAATTTAATAGTACTATAAACGCTATATAAAATACGTTGAATGAAGTGTGCAGTTTTCTGTATTGTTGTAGCTTGCATTCGAATCTAGAGTAAAGAAGATGTGATCAAGGAATTACCAAAATTCATTATTAATAATTTTGAATAAAATAAATTAAATTACAGATTATTTTGAGATTTGGGAAATATACAATAACAAAGAATATAAATATATTTAAATTTTCGCCGCCTATTTAATCTTTTGCAGGCGATGTTACATAATATTCATAGGCGTAGAGAGTTATATGGGCCGTGAGACTAAGTCCCCAATAATTTTAAATAAATTACAATTTTACATATACTACAATGAATAAATGTATAAAATATGTAATTAGGCTTCCCAACAATTTTGAAAACTCTATGTTGAAGATAATATTCATTAACAGATTTTGCACTGGCATTTTAAAATATTTTCAAAGAGAATATTTTCAGAATTAATCCATTCCTTACATTAATAAAATAATATAAGCAGTTGCTATTTTAATCAAACATGCTTATTATATGCCTTTAAAGAGTAGTATATTTCTTACATATACATGAGCGAATGCAAGTTAAGGGTATGAGGTGCTAGGTATGAGAAGCATATTAAAAATATTTTATAATGTTTAAATAACTAGCGAAGTTTTTAAATTGTATTGTATGCGGATTTCACATTAGCTTAAAAGCTAAGAAATTTTGAGAGTGTTCGTTAGGTAACAGCACAGCTAATGTTTCATTGAAACAATTCCCTTCATCTTAGAAAATACCCTGCATTGCGTAACATTTACGTCAATGGACGCAGATGTTTTTCAGGTACACTACAAGAAATCCTTTGGCACTCTGTAGGTGACACACTGATGCTGAACAAAAATGGCCTTTAAATGGCTTTGAACAATGCTGAGCACGACGGTGATAGCTGTCAGGATGTCACCAAAACCTTGCTGAGGGCGACAAAATCCATAGAAGAGATTAGAAGTAGAGTTGGAAAGTGCTCGAATGAATTCTCTGTACTTTGGTGACTCAGCAAACTTGGCTTTCTCCACCACGAGTAATTCACGAAGTCGGATATGTTTCGCGTTAGTTGGCACCATTTTCTTTCTTTGGTAATATTGTGGGTGGTAAAGAAGGTTGCGCTGTGGAAGTCAGCCATAACATATGATGTGAAGTCGGAACAGAAAAATCACGAAGTAGAACCATTCCCCCTGCAAATGATTCATAACCACTGCCTTACCGAAAAAATTCACGATAGTTACACAGAGTGAAATTAATCCATGAAGTTTTTGAGGGGTAATATTTATTACTGTAATAATCGTTAAAGTAGGGATGAAAGTAAAAAACGAGACAGGAGATTTATAAATATATTTGTGTAAGGGACACACTACACATTGCTTGTCGCAAAATCGATTGTACGTATTTTAAAGTATTTTTATTTAAAATGATTTCCCACACCGAATTTTATTTGTTTTTGTTTATTATTGTAAATATATTAATGGCTTTTTTTCTATTCTTCTCAGTTCATGCTATTTATTATAAAAACTGCTTCATTGATTTATAATTCATTAAGGTTCTTTGTGCAGTAGAGCAGGTCAAATTCATTTTTACAACAAATTAAATTGCAATTTTCTATTTCTGGATTTTACCTCTAAAAGTTTCACAATTGTTCGTGTATGATGAGATTAATTAACCTCTGAGCTACGATACAGTTACTACAATAGTAACAAAATCATTTAAGCAGGCAGTAAAATACTAGGTATAACTTAAAGCTTTGATTTATACAAAACGAGAGAAAATTCGAATGAAATAGTCTCCAAGTAGAATAGAAGATTATTTTAAATAAAGTTATTTTTATTATAAAATTAAGTTGGAGGAAAGTTAATTTTAACTAGTGTGCTGGTGAATAAATGTTCCTGTGTGAATCTCAACATAAATGGATTATAACAATGCAATAAATTTAATGCGAAAATGGGCAAACGAAAAGTCAATAAATTTGTGATACATAGAACCAACACAAAATAGCACCATGTGAGATAAAACAAGGTTATACGAGAGAAAATTATACATTTTCCAAAGTGCTGCTAAATACTAAATGCCTAAATAAACGGCTTCCAAATCATAGTAAAATTTTGAAAATTTGTTGGCTCCTTACGTTAGCACTTTACTTACCTTAAAATCAAATGCTTGCATATTTGTAAAATATTAAAATATTAAAGCTTTTTCCTAACAATTGTAAGTAATCACTTACAAGTTATTTATAAAGGTGGTTTTTTACGGCATAACTTATTTTATTACATTATTATAAAATATGTATTTGCGTGAAACCCTTATCATTAATTTTCTCTGTTATATTTTTTGACATTGTGCTTATAAAGCTGAATATAAATTTATTTTACTTATACAATTTCCATGATATTGCAAATATATATATATATATATATATATATATATATATATATTGACGTTTCTTACTTCTATGATTATCTTTGAAGAATAAAATAATATATATTTTTAAATCGGTGTTTGCCGTACTCGATAAAGTACAAAATTTCATATTTGATGGTATAAATTTGATTAAGTATAAAATATTAAATAACAATAACTAAAAGGCTTGGTAACGAGTTTTTCGAAAGCTATAAATTTTGTGTACGTGAAAAGTGCTGCTAAAGAAGTTGGCAGAAAGCGCATTAGCTCCAGAAAAATAGCTTTTGGTAGACTATAAGTGGTGAAACTGTAAGTAAAATAAGTATATTTTAAAAATAATTTTTTCCTTATCAGGCTCATTTTGCATGGAATGGCCCACCCCTCCCTTTTTAGCATAATTTTTCACAAGCTACATTATACAATTTGTTTATTAATATAAATTCTCCCATAATTAATAATTTTTTCTATTTTAATCACAAATTTATGATTTAAAAATCTTTGTTAATTACCCGTTTCTCTATTATATGGCTTCTGCTTTTGCATGCTGTATGTCATCATCATCATATTCAACCATTATCTATCCACTGCTGGATGAAAATCTCTCCAAGTGCTTTCCACAAAAGCCTATCCTGAGCAATTCGCTTCCACGTCACCCCAACCTGTTTTCTTATTCTATCCATCCATCTAGTTTGAGGACGTTTTCTACATCTTCGGTGGTTTCTTGGAATCCAGTTGAGAATTTGCGTTGCCCATCGTTGATCAGTTCTTCTTGCAATATGCCCAGCCCATTGCCATTTCAGCCTTTTTACTTTAACAATAATATCCTCTGCTCTAGTTTTATCTCACGCCCAAGTGATTCTTTTTTGATCTATCCTAGTTATTTCAAGCATGCGCCTCTCCATGCTCCTTTGGGTTGTCTGTAGCTTTTGTATTGCTGCAATTGTTAGACTCCATGTCCCTGATCCATAAGAGAGGACTGGTAATACACACAGGTTGAAGATCTTCCTTTTTAGACACAAAGGCAATTTTCCCTTCAGAATAAAACTGTTTCTTCCGAATGCACCCCAGCAAAGTTTAATACGTCTGTTGAGTTCTTTCATAATGTTGACTTCCATTGAAATCAGCTGGCCGAGGTAAATATATGAATCAGAAATTTCTAACTCTACGTTGTCAAGTTGTATATTTGTTTTTTCCACGAAATTATTGAACATGATTTTAGTTTCTTGTAAGTTCATCCTGAATCCAATTTCTCTACTTCAAGCTGAGAGCTCATGTATCATGTCTTGGAGTTCTGACGGGTTCGTTAAAATATGACAATGTCATCAGCAAACTGCAGATGATTAAAATATTCACCACTGATTTTATTGCATTGTTATTCCAATTTATTAGCTGAAAAATAATCTGTAAAGCTGAAGTAAAAAGTTTTGGAGAAATGGTACCTCCCTGCCTCACACCTTTACCAATTTTGATAGTTTCGGTATCTTTATGTAACCGAAATTTTGCACTTGCGTTTTTATACATACGTTTCGCCATGTCAATGTACACATCCTCGACGTCTGTCGACTTTAAAGAGTTGATGTCTGTTGATGTTAAAACATCAACAGACGAAGGACCTGGAAGACATTTATTGTTTTCAATGGCCTTCCTTACTAACTCACAATTGAATTTTCTTATTTCTTCTTTCATGTTTTTGCGCAAAGTTTTGCAAAGTTCTACATACTCGATCTTGCGACTGGTATTTTGATTGTCCACCTTCATAAGTCTTCGCCTTTTCATGAGTTGTTTCGTCTTCTCAGGTAATTTGCTATTGTGCTTTTTACATGTTATACGACCATATTTCCCTAGCAGTTTCAATTATTGTCTTAACAATGTTTTCATCTGTTTCTGAGAAATCAACTTCTTCAATAAGTCCTTCTTATGAAGTAAAGCTGTTTTTTTAATTCCAACTTGGATGCCTCGATATTTTCTTCCAGTTTCTTTAATTCCACCCTCTAACTTACTTGTTTCCTAATGAGCTGCTGTCCTTCTAATTTAGTATTTAAGCTCACTTTCCATCTCACCATTCGATGATCACTTTCGGTATTAAATCTGTTCACTACGCTGAAATCTTCAATAATTGATTTATTGTTTGCCAGTATATAGTCAATTTCGCTGGTTCCTCCATTGGGGTGTTTCCACGTCCATTTTCGTTGTAGTTTCTTCTTAAAAAATGAATTCAAGATGCTAAGATTTTCAGCCTCGGCAAATTTTATGAGTTGATCGCCACGTTCATTCCTTTCCCCGTATCCATATTTACCAACCGATGTCTCTCCTTGTTCCTGTTGCGTTAAAATGCTTCATCATCAATCTTGCATTAAAATCCCCCATGATGAGCTTGATGTGTTGTTTCCGTTTGGCGTGTAACTGTTTGATTTCTTCATAAAATTCCTCAACATTTTCGACGGTGTGGTTTGATGTTGGTGCATATGCCTGTACTATCTGAAGTTGGTATCGCTGGGTTAGTTGAACAACGAGCCTCGCTGCTCGATCTGACGTGCTTTCGACTTCAAGAAGGTAGTCTTTAATTCTTTTGTTGATTAAGAAGCCAACACCACTTGTTCTTCCAGTTTCCGTTCCTCTATAGTAAAACAAATGTCCGCTTTTCAGTTCCACCAACTCTTCACCTTTTCTTCTAATTTCACTGAGTCCTACAATGTCCCATTTGATCTTGTCTAGTTCCTCTTCCAATTCCTGAAGTTTTGCTTCAGAAGCAAGGGATCGTCCATTAAACGTAGCCAAGGTCAATAACAAACGGCAGCCTGGGCCATTCCAGTGATTCTTAGCACCCCCTGCTTTCATGCCACACTGACCGCTGCCTTGATCAGGAGCACTCCAGCACCTGGAGACTAGGGGCCATGGTTTCTGGTGTGTCAACATAATGGAGGAATTAGCCATAATTTCACCACGCTGGCTAGACGGGTTGGTGAATTAGCCCTCCCCTTCCGCCTTTCTATCCGTGTAGCAAATATTAATTTGCCACATAAATAGAAAGCTCAGCCTGCACCACTTGAAGGCGGGGTAGGACACTAGGTTACTGGCCTGGCCGGTTCCACACATCGTCACATACGTTCAGCGTGTGGGTCTCCTTCCAGTTAGATACCAGCAACAATTTTTGTATACCATATAAACTTAAAATATAAAATTGAAAGTATTTTTATAATTTTAAGTGTGTATAGAGAAGTAAAAGTTCTTTTATATTTAAAATCCTGCCTTAAGGTCTTACTTTTAACATACGTATTATACATACAAGTTCCTCAGCGGAAGGATGTTCGTATGCTGTTAAATTTTGCCTGGATGGGGAAGGAATTTGATCTTTGTTTAGGGTATTTTTACAAACAAAGGCAGAAGATTCCAACGGGGGACCAGCTTCAGTCATATATATAGTATGACATGTATATAGTAGAAACTGCCTAAATAGACAATCTTTGGGACTGGACTGCAATGGTCACTATAGACAAGTAGTCAGTATACACGACAGACTTTGGTATGGGGAAGATTAAGACCCTTCCAGTTCTCTCTTATAAAAATGATCTCTTTATTCAGATGGTCAATATACCAAGGTGGTCACTTTACCAGGTTCCACTGCATATGTACACGGAAGTGCCAGAAAAACTGGTACAGGCGTGCGTATGCAAATAACGGAGCTTTGCAACCAATCAGCGTAACGCGATGCGGTCGGCAGCACCTATATAAGACAAGAGATGTCTGGCAAAGCTGTTAGATCGGTTCTTGCCGCTACAATGGCAGGCTATCAAGATTTAAGTGATTTTGAACGTGGCGTTATAGTCGGCACAAGAGAGATGGGACATAGCATCTCCGAGATAGCGACAAAATTTGGATTTTCACATATGACCATTTCACAGGTATACCGTGAATATCAGGAATCCGGTAAAACATCAAATCTTCGACAGCGGTGCGGCCGGAAAAAGACCTTAAAAGAACGGGACCTTCGACGACTGACGAGTCTCGTTTCCAATTGCATCACGCGGATGGACGTGTACGCGTATGGAGACAACCTCATGAATCCATAGACCCTACATGTCAACAGTGCACTGTTCAAGCTGGTGGAGCTTCTGTGATGGTATGGGGCGTGTGCAATTGGCATGATATGGGACCCCAGATATGTCTAGAGACAACTCTGACAGGTGATAGTTACGTAAGCATCATGTCCGATCACCTACACCCATTCATGTCCATTGTGCATTCCGACGGACTTGGACAATTTCAGCATGATAATGCGACACCCCACACATCGAGAGTTGCTACCGAGTGGCTCCAGGAACACTCTTCTGACTTTAGACACTTCCATTGGCCACCTATATCGCCAAACATGAACATTATCAAGCATATCTGGGATGCCTTGCTACGTGCTGTTCAGAAAACATTTCCACCACTTCTATGGATTTGTGGACTGCTCTGCAGGATTCCTGGTGAGAATTGTCTCCAGGATACCTTCAGTCAGTAGTCGAGTCCATGCTACGTCGTTTGTCGGCATTTCTGCGTGTGGGGGTTAAACGATATTAAGTAGGTGTAACAGTTTTTCTGGCACTTCAGTGTATATATATAAAATAAAAATAGCAATGTTAAAAGAAAGGAAGAAAACACACTGCTGTTCTGGGAATCTCAGAAAAAACAAGCATACAACTTGGCAATGTGGATGTGCCGGGATGTCTTACGTCGTCGTGACGGTATGATTGGCATGATAGACTGTAATTCTCAGAAGGTCAATATTTTGAAGAGTCGTAAAGAGACTCTTTACCTGAACATTACAATTTTATTGGACAGTGGATTATATGTGAAAACATCATTGATTATCGAAGCGTATTCCAGCTTGATCATTCCACGATTGATGGAGCAGGAATGTGTGTCTTAAAAATAATGAAGTTAAAAGTTCAACAGAGTATTGTAAACGCCCACACGATTCGATTGGTCAGTTCGTTTGTGACGTGGGAGGTTTTAGTCCTTGATTGGGCCGAAAGAACTGGTCGAACATCCATCAGGGCCAGGCACCTAAACACATAAAGATGGCAAGTTTCTGTAGCGGAAACATTCGCCATGGGGCACCTGCATTTCTCAGGATTTTAATTATCCAGATGCCTCAACTAGTCGTTAAATTTCTTGGGAAATACTAAAGGGGGCAGCAGATCGTGAGAACGAGAATCGCCTCAGATATGATACGGCTCCCTGAGGAATAATCATGTCTGTATTGTTAAAAAGCTGTGCAAAATGTGTTAAAATGTTTAATTATCATGTATATTTTGATTAGCCATGGTTGTAGTTTTAAGAAAAGTTCGCTTTTTCATATTTATATAGTGAGTTTTTACGATGCGTTTAGTTATTATCAATGCATTAAAAATAATTTAATAATATGTTGATTTTTGGCAGACTTCGTGCGCCAGAGAATCCGCATAATTAGTTTAATTAGCATGTATTAAATAATATACATACCTCATAATGGGCTTTTTATTATAAAATTTAATATAAAATTAACATATAAATATAATTTAATTAACAAAATTGTACTTTAATATAAAATTAAATAGTCAGCCATTTAAGCCGTTCCGACCTAGCTGTTATGATGTGCAGGGAGCAGTGGTTAAGTGAGGGCATGTAGACACGCCGAACAAGCTCCGGACGGCCCAGGCAGACCACTAGCAGAGAGGATCGTTTGATCTGCCGAAAAACACAAGCAGGCCCTGCGGTGGCGCAGTGTGGTAACGCGTTCTCCTATTGCGCGGCTAATCCGGGTTCGACTCCCAGCAGTGCAAAAAGAACGCTTACTCAGAGATCTCATAAAGATCGCACTGCTCACTGTAGTCCGGGGTTTGGTTCCCTAGGCCTTAAGAGGTTCGGATTCCTCGGAAAACAGTAGGTCCCGGCGCAGCATGACCACTGTAGTCTTTGAGCCGTAAAACCAAAAAACAAACCAAAACACAAGCAGCTCCAACAATTTCGTTCTCGACCATCCAGAGACAGGTGGCATCTTTATTACAGTTCCCTGTGTCTGCCCGAACTATCTCCAGGCGATTAGTAGGACATTTGGTGTCACGGCGCCCATTACGCCTGTCATTGACAGCAAGTTACATTCCTACCATTAACAGAAAGTCACAGTCGCCTTCGTTTGTAGCGATGTCGTGAACGATAAATCTGGATTGCTACGGACTGGAACCGCATCGTTTTTAGTGACGAATCCAGGTTCTTTTTTGGCTCCGACGACAGTTGTGTTCGAGTTTGGAGGGCACGTGGTGGGCGCTTCAATCCTTTCTTTGCTGTGTAGTGACACACCCAGAGGCGCAACTACAATTGTTGGGCCCACAAGCAAAATTTATTTTTGGGCCCACAAGAAAAATTTATTTTGGGCCACCCCTTGCTAGCTGAAATTTTTAAGATAAATGAAATGTATTACGAAATAATTTACCACTGAGTAGGTCTACGAATGTTTGTGTATTTATCATAATCAATAAATAATTACATAGTACATACAAGAAAGTATACAGCAAGACTTTTTCATGATGTTTATTTTCAAAAATAATTTATATATTTTTATATCTGAAAAAAAAAGTAATCTAAATGAATATTACTGGCGAATGATTTAAAATAATGAATGCTAGCTTTCGTTATTTAATTAAAAATTAATAAACAAAAAAGTAATAAAATTACAATTTTAAAGTTTTCTTCAAGCCTTTTTAGTCACAAATTTGGGCCATATTCATTTTTATCGTCTCACTATTTTCTGTGGATAGAAGAGCCAAATCACTTAATCGTGGTTGTCCGATGGAATTTCTTTTAAAGCCTAATATTTTAAAATTTACAATTGATTAAATATTCTTTCAATGGAAGCCACGGTGACCGGCAGTGAAAAACAGCAGTTAAGGTAGAATGCACTTGAAAAAAATCGCTTTCTATAGATTTGTAGCTATTAATTAAAATTTTTGAAAATTATTTAAGAGTCACATCTGATGTTAACCCATTCATCATTAATGTTCTAACATGTGCATTGGAGATTGCACGGAGAGAAAATCGGAATATTTCTTTTGAAGAACTTCACATTTTTTAAATAAGTCATACTCCGTGGATTTTAAAATTTATCTTGGTTTCAAAAATCCACACACATTGCTAATTTGCCGCATTTCTCTGAATCGTCGTTAAATTTGGGTACTAATTATATCTATCACAGAATAAAACGTATTGACTCGAAAATTACTTTCATGCGTGTTAAATCTATGATCAATCCCTAACTCATCATAATAACGTTTGATTTTTACTTGTCTTTTGTTAGAGAAATTTAGGGAATATTCCACTGTGCGGATGTGTTTTTAGCTTCTTTTTTTACCCCTTGATAATCGTTTCTACTCCATTTCAAATACACTTTCACACGATATAACACTGATTGAGTTTCTTTGAGGTCTACAGTGGTTTTGTTTTTGTTTCTTTTGGTAAAATTTTCGATGGTGTAATTCGATGTAATTTCGATGGTAAAATTTTCGATTTTGGTAAAATTTTCGATGCTACATTTACCTGGCTCCGTAGTTTCTGCATAAGCATGCAAATGAAAACAATTTCAAAATTTTCCATTTTATTTTTAATTTGTTGTGCCTCATTGCATGTTTCGTTATTTTGCGTAAGAATTATGTATGTTAAGGATTTTATTATATATGTAAAGTACATTTTGACAGCTATCAAAGAGGACATTCTCCCTGACCAGCGATTTGGATTTAATTTTTTCAATGTTGTATCAGATTCTTCTGCAAATTTTTTACTCAAATCCTATCATTTTGTACTGTTTCCAAAGAACGAATAAATGGTCGAAAAAGTTGCAAAAATCGCCCCAACTTCTTTACAACTGCATCTTTCACAACAAGGTTTAAGTTGTGACTAGCACAATGGATATATTCAGCATTTGGTTGCAAATATTTAATCTTTTGTTATAAACCATTGTAAGTTCCTTTCATAACATTTTCACCATCATAGCCTTGCCCAACACATTTTTTAATTGGTACATTAAAATTATTTAAAACTGCAATTACTTGTTCTTTTAAAACTTTCGCAGAGTGATCCCCTTGAGAGAAGAATTCTAGGAAACTTTTTTAATATCAAATGCAATTGTTCTAATTTTTCGTTTCTTTTTATATGTGTATGTCAAATAAGTACATTGAATTGACTATTTTTTTAGTGATATCTTGTATGGTGTCTAATAAAATAGAAGAACAAGGAGCAGGATTTATCTGGTGAACTAAAATGTTTTTCAAATTATCAGCAGCACAATGAATTATTTCATTTAAAATTTTGTATACTTAAATATCGCATTGAACCTGTTGACATTTCGACAACTCTCTTCATAACGTTGTCATATTTCGCCAATAATTAAACTTCCGTTGAAAAGTTTCCGTTACAATGATTTTTGTCAAGATTTTCATCATGACCACGAAATCCGAAACAATTTTTGGCAAGCTTGAGTGTAATATCAAAAAAACGTTTTGAAATCTTTTCCCAAAATTTTTCATTTCCTCGTATTTGATTTTCGGTTTCTTTATTGATTGTAGGATTTTGTTTCCACACTAAATAGATAGCACACGCTTCAATGTGAGTCACTGTAATGGCTTGCAATTTTAGGTTTCCGGATAAATTTTTCCAACCGCGCATTCCCGATTAGATGTTACAATAAGCAGCATCTAATATGTTTGCGTAGCCACAACCAGTTGCGAGGCATCAGACCGTATTTTGTTGTTGATGAATAATATGAATTGCTGAAACTTCTGTTATCTTGATTTGGATCTTTTGGAAAAGGTCTTGGTAGTTTATCCAAATTTTCGTCTATGCTGATCAAAAAACGTTTGGTGTTATCTGAAGCTTTTTTGTTACATAAAAACCCATATTGGTAAACCATGATTGATGTGGGGGCACTTCCAATAACTTAAGTTGGAGATTATACGGTTGATGAAGATTGGTACCTGTTTGTATCTTCAGTTGTTGGAGACTGTTCAAAAGATTCGGTAGCAAAATAGGGATCGTGTACACTCCTTTCATTTTCCAAATTACTTGTAAAAAACTGGCTGATTTTCAGCAATTTTCTTGCATTTGAATTTTTTTCGTTTTTTTCCTCTTTCGTGCACCACTAGCACATTTCCTTTACAAATTAAAAATTATTTCTCTTTCTCTCTCATCTCCTTATTTAAATACCTAATGCTAATGATTAACTGCACATATAAATGAAGAATTACTTACTTTCGACCAGTTTCACTCCTGAAGATACGTATGTAACATAAAAAACTGAGATGATTGATGACAAAGCACTTGAACCGGGCGCTCCAAACAATCAAATACAACAACTATAGCTCTCAGCGAAATACTATGATGTATGATCATTAAGTTTGTGCCTAAATATGTATACGATATAATAGCAATTAGTCTATAGTTTTCTTTGTTATATCTATTACCGTTTTTTAAAAATTGGTTTAATTATTGCTGTTTTTAATTCATTTGGAAAAATTCCTGTTAGAAATATATCGTTTATTATGATTGATAAAGGTTCTTTTAATTCATTTTTACTTAATTTAATTATTTTAGAAGATAGACCATCAATACTTGGAGTTTTTTTATGTTTCTATTGTTTAGTTCTCTTTCAATTTCATTAGTTTCACTTAAATAGAAGGTTTCTGTTATGGAATTATTTAAGTATATTTTACAATTATCGTTAATTGATTGATTTATATTTAGTTCTTTGTCAATATTTGTGTAATAATTATTAAATTCATTTGTGATTGTGTTTGTCTGTTTGATATTATTTATTGAAAGTTTTATTTTATTATCATCGCTCTATTTTGATTTGCCTAACAATTTGTTTATTAAATTCCATTTACATGAAGAACTTTTAATTGATAATTGATCAAAGTAATAGTTGTTTTTCTTTTCTTTCATTTCTCTACTTAATTCATTTCTATATTTAGTGAATTTGTTCCATCGCTTATTTGTTCTTTCGTTTATAAATTTTTTTGCATAGGTTATTTTTTTTTAGATTATCATTAAATCATTCAGAATTATTTTTTCTATTTAGTAATTTAGTTTTTTCAGGAAAACAATCATTATAAAGTTCTTTTAATTTCATTGCGAATTTTTCGTATTTGGATAGATGGATAATATTAGCAGTTTCAAGAAAATTTTGCCAATCTATATCTTTTAGTGCCTCTTGAAATTTATGTATTTTTTTTCATTGAAATTTCAAATCTTTATTATTTTTTTTGTACATTGATCAATAGTCTTCAAATTTATTAGAAATAATCGATGGTCACTCAATATATCTTTCAATATTCAAGTATAACTATTTTTCACATTTGTAAAAACAAGGTCAATTGCATTAATACTTGTCAGTGTTATTCTAATACGTTTGTTAATTTTGTTTATTAATTCGTTTGATTCCATTATGTTTAATAATTTGGATGAATCATTACTTCTATTTTTAATATCTGTGTTAAAGTTTCCAATTATGAAAATTCGTTTTTCTTGGTTGTTGTTTTCAATTAGTTTTTCTATTTTATCAAAGAATTTTTTTATATTGGAGTTCGGTGGTCTATATAATGTTAATATTTTTATTTCGCCTATGTTAATTGTTAATATTTCAATGTCCACAGTTATTCCAGTTTCTTCTTTTATTAAATCAACGTCTAATCCCTGTTTTACGTATACTGAAATTCCGCCTCCTTTTTTGTTATCTCTGTAAATAGAAAATTCATTATAGTTGATGAAGTTTACCGATGTTTCACTTGATTTCCATGTTTCAACAATTATGATTAGTTCAGGTTGATTGTGACTTTGAATTATTTCTTCAATTTGGTCAATTTTATTATTCACACTGATAGTGTTCATGAATAACACAGATATAGGATTAGTTTTATTATGGTTTAATAATGTTCTGTATTTTCTGTGACCTAATATATTTCTTGTTTTCTTTTTACTGTTTTTCTTTTTAAAGTTAAATAACTTATTTGATTTCTATTCTTTAGTATTTTTTCCGCTTACCTTATTAATATTATTTAAATCAGATCATAAGTCATTTAATTCATTGATATTATTTATTTAATATATTTCAGAGTTTTCATTTTTCCTCAATTTTATTTTACCTTTGGACGTCCAGACGAATTTTCAGTTATTTTATTTTTAGAATATTTTTTTACTTTCATTTCAGTTTTAAATTTGTATATAAAAGTTTTATAAGCTCGACTCTAAAGTGCACCAATAAACTACCGGGATAAAGTAACTAATGTTTTAAAAGGGAAGGTATTTCACGCATATAGGCACGTGTTAATTAATTTTATTTAGAAAATGTAGAACCTCTTATAATTGAGATAAACAAATGGAGAAGGAAGGTATAATGAAACCCCTTTCATGTTGGTATTTGAAAACCCTACCCTGTTTAATATACTAGCATATGGCCTATATAATCTATTGAAAATTGTTATTTAAAATTGCGCATAGTATTTATCAAGAAATAAAAAATGGTACTAACGATCAATTTTAAGAAAAATTGCAGAAACAAACAAACAGAATGATGCCAATCAGACAAACAAAAACGAAACAAAGGAAAAATCTCCCTCCCCATTTCTCCCGTTTAAAGCGTACCCTTATTATAGCTCAACAAGAACGAATACCCCATGTTCAAGGATGTTCATACTTAAAGGATAAACGCACAAATGGAAATAAATAGAGGAAAGTTATAAGCTTACATCCTATGTTCCAGAAGGGTTAAGGGTTTATTAAGTAAAGGAAGTTTTTTATTTTGCTGAAGTTGGTAGACATGAGTTGTTCTTTTATTGTATCCCTATGCCATTAAATTTCTTGGTTGCAGCACGTTACTGTAAATAATGTTACTTTTGCAAAGCATTTTTAGCAAGAGCTTATAATAAGATTGACTGTTAGACATCTAATGCCGATCTTTAATTTTTTGGGATTTGCATGTTTTTGGTGTAGTTTTCATAGATGTTAATTTAGATTAAGTATGATAGTTTTTCGCCTAGACGTTAATTGAGTTATTTTTATATAAAAAATGAGAGTACAGGTACAGGAAGAAATAAATGACTGTTATTTACTTAACCAACCTTTTCCAACAAGTAGGCCTGCCCCAGGGGAATGATCTCAGCGTTGAAGCTTGTTGGCAGCTGGAGGATTGGCTCGATAAGAGGAAATTCAACTCCGTGTAATCACAGTTTTTGTGTCAGCATTTTCTAGTCTGACTAATGCTGTCCTAGTAAATGAACCCTAAAGTTCAGCGGGCTGAATTTATCTCTCAAATAAATTTACTTCATTAAAATAAACCCCAACGGTTATTTGTACCATTTCAGTCTATAACCGAGTAGCATAATATCAAAGTGAAATTTTTAAATTGGATAATAGAAATAACTATAACTTAAAATGGAATACTAAACAATTGAAATACAAAGAATAAAAGGAAATTGTATTATTTCATCACAAACTGTTAGAATTATTATTTATTTACCATAAAAAATATGCATAATAACGAAGTCCGCAAGAACGTGCTGGCAATTGTGGGGTGGGGGATGATATTTCAGTTTGAATGCAATTTGGTTTCTGTTGTTTTGTGAACTTATCCACGCTTTGTTATTTGAATGGTAAGAAGTGTGGATGATGAATCTTTCTGACGTGTTAGAATGATGCTAAAAACCCCGCATCGAATATTTATTTTGATTATGAAAGATAATTTCCTGCATCTTTGCTTGATTTTTAATGTGTGGTTAGAGTAGATGTTCTAAAGTTTTCATCATTATGACCATGGAGTTTTGTTTGCAGTAATAAGTGCATTTGATTAAAGTTAAAATGTTATGTCTATATACCTCTGAAATAGAAGCTTATCAGCACGGAATATTGTAATACCCAAATCAATGGATAAGCAAAGCCTGACTCCAGTTCCACTATGTTTATCTTTTTCCATTACAAAGCGATAGGTCTGTCGCATAACTTATTTTTCTCTTCGCATTGATTCGATTTGCAACGTCTTCGAGGACGTTTGCAGCTACAAATCCTATTAGAGTTGATTCATTCCTCGTGCTCTGTTTATCAGCCACTAATTTTAGCCAAGAGCATGATTTCAAACGGGGGAGCATTCTTGTTTACAACAACGGACTAGGATACGAATCTATTCATATACACACATTACAAGGCGGTTTGGCAAGACTGCCATTTTTTTACTCAGTGAGTGCTTAACAAGTGAATCTTTTCCTTTCGAAACAAAGAAACATTTACTCTACAGTCAGAAAAAATTACTGTTTGTAATTCTGCTCGACCGAATTACCTTTGTCTCCTCCGATACATATTATGTCTCTTCACTGTAAGAATGAATCCATTCTGAGGAACAAACAGTCAAGAGGTTCAATAGAATAAACTGTCACATGGCTGTTGTCTGTCGCTGTTACCGTTTCTTTGATTATCTGATTTTTAAAGTTTGTTATTTCATTTCTTTTCTCTGAATTCGAAGTCGTTTCTGACATCGTTTCCTTTGCAATGAACGCGATTACAGAAGCTTTGAAAAAAATATAGTCTTGTATATTTATTCCAGTTATTTTGCTTTGTAAGTGTTAAAAATTGTTTACACATTAATAAACAAGGATAAAAATCTTTTTAAGGAGATGGCGATATAAAAATTAAATATTTATTATTGAAACGCCTAAACAAGTGCATTGTACAGTAAATTATATAATAATAAAACTCATAATTAAAAGCACTAATGCCATATTCCATCAAGATGTTTAGCCGGGAAAGGAAAGCAGACAAATTGTACTTACTTTTCGACATTTTGTACTTTATAAAACCTGGATTTTTGTTTTCTCCTCCACTATATGATTGGAGTGAGGATGTTATGTTGTAAACTTTAAAATTGCTAATTAATAGTAGCAGCAGTAAAATCATGCATGAAATATGTATTTATTACTGATTTCAAAACGAATATCCAAGCATGCTTTGTTAACCGTGTCACAGACAGTGGTTTCACAGTGTGACAATTGTATTACAGATAACTTATGACAGCACAGTACTGGTAACTGAATCTCGCATCCGCATTCTGAGTTAAAATAAGTATCGACATAACGCAGTGGAGTAGCGTGACATTAGGTGGTAGGTAATCTCTAATTGTTCACAATTCCTTCCTACCCCCACCCCCGAATAAAAACACACACACATACATATAGTACAGCACCACATAAATGAAAACCTATTGGGTTGGAAATTTTAGAATGTATTTTTAATTATAGCTTTAATTTTAAATCTAATTTATACAATTAATTTCATATTTTATACAATTAATTCCATATTTTATATAATTAATTCCATATTTTATTTATATATTTAAAATAGGAGTGATTGTAAAAGAAGGATATTGTAAAGGAA
>QLNU02006383.1:121319-131388 GCA_006491805.2 Dysdera silvatica | reverse complement strand
GAGCCCCTTCTCTTGGCTGCTGCAAATTTAGTCAGCAAACGGGAGACACCATTCCAGAAGAAGACAGCTGCGAGATATATATATGATATACAATCGAACTTCGTTCAGACGAACATCAAAGGGAACCGAAAATCTGTTCATATTAACGGTAATTCGTCTTATCAGGAAAGGATAGTATGCGGTAAAATATTAGAACACGGTACCACCGCCAATAAAGTGATTTAGCGTGGTTTCGTCGCTTTGGCAACTCTCGTTAATATTACCATTATTTTAATCACCTTATTTATTCATAAAAACCGATTTATTCATAAAATACAATAAAAACTCATGGAAGTCTCGATATTAGTATTATGTCTAATAAAGTAACCGAAAGGGTACAGGATATCGTTACATGGTCCATAATTGTGTGGCGGCGGCCACACCAGCTCTCGGCAGTTCTGTGGTTATTGATTTCAATCAAAAACAATAAAAACTCATTAATGTCACGGTATCGGCATTATGTATAATTAAGTAACCGAAAAGCATAATATAAATAGGTAGGCACACATAAACATAATACAAATAGAAAGTTCATTTGTAAATGATCATGGCGGCCGGAAATAAAGCGAAAGCGCAAAAAAACAACCTGGCTAATCCATCATGACGTCACAGAACGGAAGTCGTTGGCGAGAAATTGGTACTGTGTTCTAAAATTCGACCTAGTATGCTATATAATCTGGCGGGACTTCAGGAAACGGTTCGTATTAAAAGCACTTCGTCTTAAGAATGTTGGTCTTAACGAGGTTCGAATGTATAGCCTATATATTTCTAAAACTGCAGCTTTCTAAATCCCTTCCATTTTCCCCAGAAGAAAGGGATTCGGATTCCTTGAAAAACGATAGGTTCAAGGACAGCATCATCTTAGCAGTGGCGGCCTGTGGCGAGATTTAAGTGCAGCGGCATGAAGCTAATCCACCAAAACACATTAATTTACGGTCTATACTCGCCAAGAAACCGGTTTTTATCTCATTCGGTAAATAAGAAACTTACAGTAACTTTGGGTTTTGGCGAATTTGCTACACGCCGCTTCACTTAAAACTAGCCATGGGCCGCCACTAGACCGTAGAGGTCCTTGCGCCATAAAACACATTGTTGAAATTCATGCCCCATTAATATTAAATAGCAATAATGATAATGTACTTTAAAGTATAAGCGAGCGTTTCCAGCTTCAGCCAGATTTAAAAAAATAAAATATCCTTGGCGCAAAATCGCGTTTTCTATATTTACGCCATAAGTATAAACATCAACCAATTATTAATTTTTTTAAACATATTTTAGACAAATATGCAATATGAACAAGTACATTTTATTGCGGACTGTGCCATTTTCAAAAAGGAGGAATTCGCACCTCACTCTCTGTCGTTCCTTGTCTCTCTTTCCCAGGGCCGTGTGTATTAACGTTGTATTAATGTTCGTGCTATTAACGGCCCTCAAAAATGCATGACATAAAATAACGATAAAGTGATTGATCAGGGTTTAGCATTGCAAAAAAAAAAAGTTCTTCACTGATTCAAACGCGAAAGGTAAAGAGAAGAAAATGAAGTTGAATTACAAATAGGGGATAGAAAATAATTAAAATGCGAATTATTATAATTTATTATTATTAGATTAGAATTATAACGAATTAATGTAAAGTTCACTTAATCTAAACACTTTTATTATACTATTACAACTTACAAAATAAATTTTCTAGCTTTTTGTGCAGAGAAATTATCTACTGAAGGGGAAAGTAAAGACGACGACAATTTAGTTATTTTCAATTGAAATAAGAGCTAAAGCGTTAAGAAGGAAATCAGTCATATTATACCTTAGTACGCTTTGATGTTTCAAATTAGAGAATGAACGTTCTGCTGAAGCTAGGGTAATAGGGATCATCAGATCGTTAGCAAAATTCTGAGAGCAATCGCAACGTTTGGTGAAGCATCCTGAAAACTGTTTTTAAATAACGATCAGTGGTAAAAAAGCTAATTTTTCCGGAATCGCACACACAATCGAAAAAGAAGTTGCAATTCTGTGTACGTCTAAAGCAGAGTTTCGCAACCAACCTTCAAGTCGCGATCCCCTTTTATAGTAATCAAATAGCTTGGGACCGCCCCACCTCTACGTTTGTATAATCCAAGCAGGCGCTAGTACACTCTACGGCAACAATTAGCGATTTTTATAAAACCTTGCCATCGCTGGTGCGTATGCGTACCGCGATTCCGCCATTTTTGAAAAACAAGCATTTTTTAGTTAATGGGGGAATGTTTTGAAACTTTGTTGTGAATGTTTGTTTTTTACTATTGCAAGCTTTGCGAACTCAAGAGGTTGCGGTGCCATGATATACTGACGTTTTTAGTACGGGGGGGGTTTAACCCTACTAGGCACGTAGTGATTCGGAAAGAGCTAAACGGCACGAAAAACGATGTTCTGTATGGTGGACATCCCTATGGAATTTAATGTCTTGGTGGAGTTGCCGTAATCTGTACTATTACAATATATATTAATGCGTGTTATAAAGTTAACAACCATTAGTAGAGTATTGAAATGCAATCCTGTTGGGTCACACTGCACATTACTTACTTGCTTCTGTTGCCAATCGCGCCAACTTCCTTCTGGTATTTGGAACCGCGTCATCATGACGTTTTATAAAATCAAAAGCCAAAGGTACTTCTCATTTCATAAGCGCGAAAAATCTCTTTCAGTGAAAGTCTGTTCTTCAAATAGAGCGGAGATTTCACCACCGCCCAATTCGTCTCCTGAACTAAAGTAAGTTCTTAATGTTGGGCACATGGGCCCTGTGATGGGGCAACAGTAACGCGTTTAGCTTTTGTGCGATTATTCCGACTTTATTTCAGCCGGTACCTCGCGTTTGCTAGGTTTTTCTACAGATCCGACACTCCGGGACTTGATTCCTTAGCCAAAAGGGATTCATATTCCTCGGCAAACTATAGGTCCTGGCATAATCTTTGTTGCCCTTGCGCCATAAACCGCAAACAAGCCCTGTGTTGGCGTAATGATAAGGCATTCTTCTGTCTATCGTGCCGTTATTCCGGGTCCAATTCTAATGGAGTTCTAGACCTCATACCCTTATTCTGCTTACCGCATTTCGGGTTCCCTCGGCCACATATGTTCGGATTCCTAAGAAAACTATAGGTCCCAGTATAGTATGACCTTAGCTGCCCTTGTGTCGTAAAACACAGTCAAATAAAATGCCAATAAATCGAGCAGATGGTAAACTATACATGTTGTCTTGAAAGACGCTATTGGAGATAGCAAAAGGTAAATTATGCTACCCTAAAGAATTTTTCACGCAACTACATAAGTATCACTCGAACATCCTTATTTTTTAAGCCCCACGGGAGGCATAGAGGTAACGTGTTCGTTCAATCGTGCCGTTAACTTGAATTTGAGTCCAATGATACTAAAGAAGGCATTTGTTTCTGGCCACCGCAGTTCGAGGTTTTATTTCTTGGGGATTCATGTGCCTTTGGAAAACTACAGGTTGCAGCGTAGCATGACTTTAAATGTTCGTGCACCGTAAAACAGGTGATTTTTTAAAAATTAAATTACTGAAATAAAGAGCATCAACATCCTTGAAATTCGATGGTTATAAGTGTAATTCCATTTTTACCCAATGGTGTTAAAAACTTAATTTTTTTTCTTTTGAAATTTACGTCTTAGATTGCTCAGGGCATCGAAGACCGAAGAGTGGGCTTACCAGGACACTAGAATCAACTCCAAAGTTAAGAAAAATAACTCTTCAGCCTACCGTAATGTTATACAGTGTAGTACATGGCAGTGTGTGTCAAATGGTTCGCAGGATCTTCAGGAAATGTAGAAAGAAACAATAATAAAATAACGTATTTAACAACACAGCTTGAAAAAGTATCCATTCACGGCTTTTTTTTTTAACAACTTTATTTTGGATGTTTAATGAACACTAATAATAGTACATACAGATAAACATGGTACAGCAGATAAACAATAACCTTGATATTACAATAATGAACATAGTTTATAACCACCCGGACAGTAATGGGTAAAGACGAGAGCCTGACATAGCCCATACTGCTCAGAAGTAAGATTTAAATTACAATCAAACGCTACACAAAATACCAGAGAAAAATAAGTTACAAACAATGGTGAAGAACCAATTCAAAGATGCACAGACGCTTCAGAGAGTTAATTATAAATTTTGAATAAAAGCAGATGTGAGAAATTAGACAGAGGAATTCAATTAATTATTAGTGTTTAATGCGAAATAAAGAATTTCCGCACAGCATTCTTGCATTTTAAACGTGAAATGAGGGATTTAGTTGATTGTGGAAGAGAGTGCCATATTTTTGGACCAGCATATCCCATTTTTCTGCAAGCAAAGCCAATTCTTGTACGATAAGATCTATAGTTAGCGCTAGATGAGGTTGGATAAAGATGTTGTGGTAATTGAATACCAAAATAGAAGATACCAGTGTTACATCTTAAGTTATTGAACATAATCAGAGCAAGTTTATAACTCAATAATTTGTTTATTGGTAGAATATCATATTTACGCATTATTTCAGAGTTAGAAAGTAGTGACTAAGTTTTAGTTTTATTAAGTTGAAAAATTTGTTTTATAGTATTTGGAGTCTGCGTATATTATTTTTTGTAATGAATCCCCATATTAAATGACTGTAGAAAACGTGAGAAAAAAAAATGCATATCTATGAGTTTATTAATGAGTAGAAAATAGCTGATGCTACACATGATACCGATATTTCTACTGACCATAGAGCAAGTATTGTTTATGTGATCATCCCATTTTAAGTTGGACTGCAACGTAACACCTAAAAATTTAGTTTCACTAGACAGCTGCACAGAGTCATTTCCGGTTATATTGGGTGAGCATTGGGAGCTGTTATGTATGTTTTTGGAATTAGTAAATAATAGACATTTAGTTTTATTAGTATTGAGTGTTAGGTGGTTATTGATAAAATACGAGGTAAAATTTTTATATCATTTTGAACTGTAGAAAAAAGTTCATTAAGTTCCTTTTTACGGAAGAAGAGGCTAGTATCATCGGCAAAGAATATGATTTGCGATTGTGTTGGAGTGAAAAACAAATCATTTGTATAAAAAATAAAAAGTAGGGGTCCCAATGTGGTGCCTTGGGGAACCCCATCTAATGGTTTCATGGCATTGGAGTAGTATTCATTGATTTTAACATATTGAATTCCGTGGATTAGATAGTTTCTGAATAGATTATTTTGTTTACCTCTAATACCTGCATCGTGTGCTTTTGAATTAGTTTTTCATGATTTACAGTATCAAACGCTTTGGACAAGTCGAAAAAAACTCCCATAATAGACTCTTTTGGATCTAATGATGAATATATGTAGTCAGTAGCTGTCAACAGGACGTATTCAGTTGATCGATTTTTCTGAATCTGAATTGATTGTTATGAGTAATTTTGTTAGCACCTAAAAATCATGTAGTCTGTTATAAAGTAATTTCTCAAATGTTTTTGTACAGACTGAGAGAATTGAGATAGGTCTATAATTAGAAACATCTGATTTAGAACCTTTTTTTAAAAATTGGGATGATTCGAGATGTTTTGAATTGTATAAGGATGTCCCCAAAACGGAATATGAGATTTAAGATATGAGTGAGAGAAATGACTATTTCATTGGCTGCACATCTGACCGGGGTGGGATGAATGCCAACGGGTCCTGGTCCTTTATTGATATCAAGATTCATAATAACCTTAAATGTTTCCATATGTGTTATTTCGTGAAGATATAATGAATTAGTGATATTGTAGTCATGGTGATTGTAAGTGTAGTCAATATCACCAGGACTTGTATTAGAGAGTGAGTAAAGGAAGTTGGTGAAACACTCGTTAAAAACATCACATATTTGTTTAGTATTTGTTAGGGTATGGGTTGATGTTGTTAGTTTAATTTCTGTCTTCCCATTAGTTGATCAATTTTTGCCCATGTTCTTCTGCTACTAGAGGATTCACAAAAATTAAGAAGATAAGATTTTTTAGCTGGTTCAATTTTTTTTGTTTATAATATTGTGGAAGGCTTTGAATGAATTGTAGTTATCAGTGGATTTGTTTTTTAAGAATTTATAGAATAGTCTGTTCTTTATTTTAATATCTCTGAGGATGGTATTTGTTATCCAAGATTTTCTAATTCGTTTGCTATGTGAAATCTTTTTTATTGGCAGAGCGTTTTCGTAATTTTCCATAAATTTAGTAATAAAGGAGCGTAGGCTGAGGCTGCATTATTAGATGAAAGTATATCTAGCCACTCTTCATCTTGTAGTTTATTTTTAAATGTAATTAGATTATATTCAGAGAAGTCTCTTAAGTAATATGTTTAGAATGTTTTTTAATTTTTTGTGAGACTGTAAAGAAAGAGAAAATCGGGAGATGATCGCTAATATGATATGATAAGATCCCACAATACGATTCGCTTATGTTTGTTATATACAGTTAATGATGGTTTGTGAACAGTCAGTTCTTCTAGTTGGACTATTTATAAAAAAATCAAATCCAAATGAAAGTATTTATCTTTTAGAGCGTTGGACTGTGCGTGATGATAAGATGGTCTGTCATTGTGTTTAGTATCAATATTTAGATCACCTAATATTAAAAGTTTTTGGCGTGAGCTTGTTATGTATGTTAGTAAGTTATATAGTCTAAAAATTCGTTTATATTTCCAGATGGTGGTCTATAAATAGTGGCTATATATGTATTGTAGGTTGAGAAGGTTATGCTTTCTATAGCCGGAAAAATTCCAGTCCATTGTTTAAGGGTTAAGATTCTGTGTGAATTATGCACATAGGCAGTAATTACTCCACCCCTGCCTATCTCCCTTCCAGTTGAGATTTGTTGATACTCTGAAAGATGAAGGTGATACTGTGGGGGTAACCAAGTCTCTGTAATTGAGATAATATCCACTCTAGGGTTGATACTGTGCAACATGTTTTCTACTAATGGTAATTTATAAATTAGGCTTCGTGCATTTATGTGTAGAGCAAGCAAATTATTTTCTGAAGCAACTGTGCATCGTAAACTAGCTGGAGCGTAATAAATTCGATCAACATCAATCATATAATGTAATAAAATACTTTACTTTCTAGTAGTGGGATAAAAGATAAAAGAAAACAGAAGAAAAGAAAAAAGAAAAAAAAGTTAGTGCGTTAGTGACAACCAATGAGCCGCAAGTGTGGTCCGAGGCAATCTGAATTGTCGATAAGCCGGGCCTACGTCAATTAGTACTAAGGCACAATCAGTTTACACAAACAAACAAATAACTAGGTTAAAACGCTGCGAGACAAAATTATAAAGTTAAAAATTATTATTGTGGTCCAACATCCACACATTTGCAAGGCAGGGTTATAGTGAATGCGATAAAGCCCATTAGTTTACACATTAAATTGTAACTGAATTCCAGATTAGATTTGGACAATAAATCAAACCTGAATACTAGGTTATATATGAGTACCCATAAATAAATGTACACATAAAAAATTGTCCTTGTTTAGTAATTACACAATGGTCAGACAGAAAAACAGCGTTTGTAATAAATTCCCCTGTTGAAACTTGAAATCTTGTGTATCGTAAATAGAAATCGGTTATGAGCCTGTGTGTCCCTGCACAGTGTTCACTTTCTTTAAAATGTAAGTAGTATTAGAAACCATGAAAGCTACAAGGAAAAACATTTTTATTCTGCAGCCCACAAAGATTCCACCTTTGGACTTCAATCTTCATTTGTAACATCTTTTCTAGTCAATACCCTGTTCATAAACTCTGTAAATGTGATACACCTGCAAATGTAAATCGCTTTATAACTTTGAGGATCTGTACGCGCGAATCGATATCGTTATTGTTTCCTGTCGAATACGTGAAATCCCGTGCTCTGTCCCCCGGAAAGAGAGCCCCGTTACTAGCATCGTTACTGCTCTCTTTCCATTTCTCAAGCAAACCGTTTGTATGGTCTCCTGATGTACATAATAATAAGGAATAAAGTATTACTTACTTACTTACTTACTTACTTAATCATTATCGTTGATTTAAGTTATACACTCAAAGATAGGATCTGTACCAAGACAAATATCAAATATTAAAAAAATATTGTTTCACAGGTTAAACAGTTGCCATGGTAATAATTGAAATGAAGACAATATGGCCAAGAACATGATCCATTATTAGATTAAATTATCACATTTAGTTGTGCCTATGGCACAAGGATAACAAAGGTTATTCTACGCATTATATTTCCCAATGCATCACTGAAATTGTACAATAAATGTGTGATAAGAATCGAACTCGGTGGACGATTGAGAAGCGTAAACTTAATATACAAATCATAACAATATATCGTAAGCGACATTATCAGTTAAATATTAGAATAACTATAATTATAGAAAGAAACATCAGAAAATTATGCAATATACACTTTATGAACAATAGACCAAAGGCTAGTTATATGGCGCAAGGACAGCAAAGGTCACTCTGCATCAAATATACCATGAATATAATTACTTTCATCAATTCGATCATTTTGTATATAAAACTAGGAGCTTAGGGTTCTAAGATCGAAATCCAAAAATTAACTATGTTATTCTATATAAGGTAAACTATTAAGAAACCATATACAATTAAAATCTCAATACCCATAATAAGATATCTAAATGTGACACCAGGCCTGTAGCCAAGCTGGGGCCAGCAGGGGCTTGGTCCCAGTTGCCCCATCCAGCTATTTATATATACTCATGTTCGTAAAAATTGCAACACCATGAAGGATTTGTAGGGTTACCAATTGCGGTTTCTACATTTATAGATTTGGTTATTGTTCTATGACGGATTGAAGAACGATGGAGCGGTGATAGGCTCCATAATATCACCGATAGATTATAAGTTATATCAGAAGGGTTTTAGCTCGTACGTCAACTCACGTGGATTGTTACACTGGAACCTTATCTCAATTGACTCCGCAATACCAAGATACAGATGAACCATGTAGACAGCATGTCTCTACGTTACACAAATTATTTACAATCACATAGCAAAATAACTTAAATTGTTACGATTAAGAATGTCCATCATGGGCTGCGTGACCATCTCGCTAGGAGTCCTACTGAAAGAGTGTTTTTTCTTGGTGTTCGCCGCCTCATCTATACACTCGTAATACTCTTATTCGCTGTTCACCCTTTTCATTGGTTACCCCTTTAACACTAATTGATGATTTGCTGTTCCACTCAAGGGTTCGTGGTGTCACACTCGGAGGGTCGTAATCATCATGTCCAGTAGGGGTACTTATAAGCAGGAAATGCCTGTCAAGGAGTTTGACGAAATACGATCAAGTTATCCTTGCACCGTACCGTGTTGTACACTAAACTCAATCGTCGCCTGCAGCCAATGTCTTTTCCGTGGCCGGGAACACAGCGAACCGCTGATGAGTCGGTCCATCTGGATTCTGGATGGGAAAAGCGTATATGCGGGGAAACAAAATGGCGAACATTAAATCATGATTAAACTTTTTGGAAATGTGGGTTCATGTATCAATGATCGTCGGTTCATGAGTCCCTACAAACTCGTACGAATTGAATGAAATTTATTGTACAAACGAGCTGTATTCATACAAATAAACGATTAAAATTACAAAGCAAAAAAATAATATTACATGTCGAAAATCAGTATTTGGTGAAGCCACCACGCGCTGCAATAAGTGATGCTATACGACGTGGCATGGAATCAAACATATGTTGAATGTGTGCCTGAGGAAGAGCATTCCAGGTTGCTTATATGCGACCCCAAAGTTCATCTGTAGTAGCTATGGGACGAGGATCACGAGCGAGACGCCGACCAACGAAATCCCACACATGTTCAATTGGCGACATATCCGGCGAATAGGCAGGCCAAGGAAGAAGCTGTATCTGTTGTGATGAAAAGAAGTCTTGAACGGTCCTGGTAATACATGGGCGGGCATTGTCCTGTTGAAATACAGCTCGGGAATGCCTTGAAGGAAGGGAACAACTTCGGGCTCCAAAACTTCAT
>QLNU02006383.1:101661-116382 GCA_006491805.2 Dysdera silvatica | reverse complement strand
ATCAATAAATTAAATCAGCCATTAAATTAAACCAATAAATTAAATCAATAAATTAAATTGAGTGAATTAAATTAATTAAACCTAATAAACTTAATTATCATTGTTCTTTCATTTGGCCGCTGAAATGCAAAAACGCCCGGGCCGCCGTCAACTGCCCAGTCCTCCCCTGTTTGTTTCTGGGATTTCAAATCACACTTTAGCGAAACAGTTTTGTAATGTTTTGGGCTTTACGTGATCCCATGTTGAAGTGATTGTGTTCAATGTTTCTAGAATTTTTAGCTTTTACACATCCAGCTGGAACGTTTACAATGAAAAATTGAACTAGTTTTTTGCAATACCTAATTCACCTTCGGGTTCTAGATAATTCTGGAATCGAGGAGCTGTATTCAAGTAGCATAGTTTGCAGAAAGGAAAATTACTGAGCATATTCTAATAAGTCCACTTCTAGAGGACGAGTAGTCCAGCAATAACTAAAGTATACGGTTTTCATGTTTTGTCATAAATTTTGAGTCTCCTTAAATAAATTCTGGTACCTGAAAGCCGGAAAGGAAATTGTGCACCTAAATTTAAGAAATAAATGCCTTCGTATAAATGAAATATGTTATCGCCGAAATGTATAAAAATGAAGCAAGATCATAGGACAATAATGTATAAATGGAAAATAAGTATAATTGCTAAACGTATAAACGTTGCTACACTTCAGTTGTATTTAATTTAAACTGATATAAAAATAACTAGATTTTCATCTTCTTAATAAAACTTTTCAATTATGATTCTGATTAAAAAGTCTTTGTTAATGGCTTAGTTATGACGTATACTAAACTTGAGAGTAATGAATATAATGAGAATTCATAGAAATAGAATTCATTTTATATTAAGAAAAAGCTATACCCGTTCAATTTGGTAAAAAGAAATTGGATTCTGTTTCTGATTTTAATAATACTTTAAGAACAAACAGCTTTGAAACACATGTTTAAAATCGAAGACATTTTGCTTTTAAGATTTATATGATCCAATTTAGCAAGACTGAACATATGATAAAGTATCATCAAAGACAATAGCATATGCTGTAGGTTTATAGGGGGAGGGGAGTTACAAAACTATATACAATTCCACACACATATATACATGTTTATACACAACTATAGTACATATAACATATTTATATTTAACGTGGGTTATGATGTTCATCAAACCCATTGCGTACGCCCTTATGGAATACCATTTTACATAAGTATACACTTCATATACCTAAAACCGCCTATATAAATATACGCTTAATGCATCATATGCAAGCATAGTTGCATATGTTATTATTTAGTGAATAATCTTTTAACTATATTTAAAAAAAATTACATTGAATATACAACTTAGTGCTTACAAAATCAATATATAATCCAGAAACTAATTAAAAAAATTGTGTCATTTATTTGCGAGGTTTGATATATTTTGAACTCTTTATTTACCCATATTGAATAATTCCGATATCGTTTACATATGGTTTTAAGTCAGTATGTTTATTTTTGCAAATATAAATGAAAAAGATATGCTTGTATGAAAAATTTAAGAAAGTATTTATATTAAATTTTATGTTACACTTAGAAAATTAGTTAAATTGAAGAATACAAATTTTTGTGAGTATAAAGCAAGAATTTCACTGGAAAAAAAATCCCTTTAAAGCAACTTAAGATGCCTAGTGATTTAAAATATACGCCAGCATCTATTATAAAATTTTATTTTGTCTTTATTGGACAATTTTATAAGAATTTTGATGTCCAGTCAAAGAGAGAGGGAGAGAAAGACACATTTTAAATAATTGTTTATCAACCGAACGAGTTTTAATATTCCAAAAGAAAATATCAATGCAATGTAGGAAAGGCTCTTAACACGTGTGGCTGTATAAAACAGTAAGTTTCTAAACAAGCTTTTTAATTATTGTGCACGCTTTTAATAAATTTAAATATTCTTACATTTTTTCATAGTAATATTTGATTGCATGGTATCTATAATCTGGATAGAATTAATTAAATATATGATTGAAATAAATAAAAATTTGTATTTTTTTCATTCAATAGCACATTTAGCCTCCTCGCGTTCTACAAAATATACTACGAGGCTTACAAAAGTAAGTTAAAGCACTCATATAGCCTACAAAAGAAAACTTAATACTTAAATTATTATACAAACGAAAAACCCCAAAACAGAATGAGTCTCCACAGTATTCAAAAGTTTAGAATAAGCAAACGACCAAGCAATAGACAGCTGCTGTAAGTTGGTCTAGAGGAACTTTCTTTGCTAAAGATGAAAAGCATAAACGAAAACGAATATATATAAATTCATCATTTTCTTCTCAGCCACCATAACTGCACAATTCGGAAGAGAGAAAGAGAGAGCGAAAAAAAAGAAGTCCAACACTTTTAAGATAATTCTTGAAATTTCTTTTTCTGGTCAAAAGTTGAGGTAATTGAAAATTTGTTGTAACCAGTTCAAATTTAATCGTCTAGAAAATTAAAGAAAAGACTTTGTCAATTTTGTCAATTAGGTTTTTGATGATGTTATATAAAAAATTATTTCGGTTATATCTTTCAATTTTTGTTTTTATTAATGTGTTGATAGGGTATTTTATATAAATATGTTATAGCTAAACACAGGCAAAAAATTTTTATTTATATGAATCAAAGAATTTGTATTATATAATAAAATGCAGATATTTCATTCTGCTGTCTTAACGTATATGACTGGACAACGAATATTAAAATATATTTTCACGTTTGTATCTTTTTATTTACATTCACTATTTTAGAATGTATTAAAATCTTAGATACATTTTTTCATTTACAAAATGTACAGATAAAAAGTATTTTATACGGGATCCGGAAAAGTGGCCCCCCAGCATCTCGCCCCCGGCATTTCGCCTTCAGTATTTCGCCCCACGGACATCTCGCCCCCTGTAGATAATCAGTATGCTATGTAAATATGTAAATAATACACTGCAATTTTTGGCTGTTGAAGCCCGGTCATCTGAATTTCGCTTAACCGAAATAACTTTCTATACAATTTATTTTTTAATTATTGTTTTTTGAGTGGACATTTGTTCAAGACTTTTTGGCAAAACTTAACTCACATAAGTGGAAAGCCTTCACATAAGGAACCCGGTTATCCGAACTTCGCTTAACCTAAATAATGTTCTCTACTACTACTTCGTTACTAATTTTTTTAAGTGGGCACTTAATAAAAAAAAATAGTAGCGAAGGTTATTTCAGTTAAGTAAATTTCGAATAACCGGGGTTCCTTATGAAGGATTTCCACTATGTGAGCGTTTTTGCCAAAAAACATTGAACGCGTGCCCACTTAAAAAACAATAATTAAAAAATAAATTGTATAGAAAGTTATTTCAGTTAAGTAAATTTCGAATAACCGGGGTTCCTTATGAAGGATTTACACTATGTCAGTGTTTGTACCAAAAAAATTGAACGAGTGCCCCCACTTAAAAAACAATTTTTGAATAGGAAAACCAATAAACAAATGTAGAAATGATAGCTAAAAAAAAAACCGAATACAGATTAGGGCAAAAGGAATTGTTGGGCTAGAGAAAACAATATTTACATAAATGAACATCTTTGTCGATATAGTAAAAAATTGTTTAATGAGGCGTGGAATAAAAAAAAAACTGTTTGGCTGGAGATTCTTATGGACAGTGAATGGGAGAATAAAAATGAGGAGAAACGAATTCAGTGAGATCATAGCAATAGAGAAATATGCAGACTTAGATAAAATAATTTGACGAGGTGATAAAGTGGTAAATAGAGCTGGAAAGGATAAGCATAAGTTAAGATATAGTATAGCTATACTATATATATACTAGGACTTATGCATAAGGACCTAATATAAACTTATTGATACTATAGGTACTTGAGCTAATGATAATAATATATTGGGTAATTTCAACAGTTTAAAAATGATAATTTTAAAAAATCTGATATAATGTTAGATAGCATTAATAAGTATTCTCAGCATAAAGAAACGAATTGTCAAACAAGTGAAATTCATATAGAGAATGGAAGTACATATAGAAATAGTTTAAATAATAAATTTTTTGAAGAAAATGCGCACAATGAGAATTTTAAACAAAATGTATCCAATGAATGTACCAAATGTAATGAATGTTCAAAAGGTAATGGATATTGTGACAATGAACAAAATTATGTTATGTTATGTGATTCAAATATTGAAATGATTGATTTTTTAAATAATTGTGACAGAGATAGTGTTACTTTTGAGACGAATCACCTTCCAATGGATATTGATAGTTTTTTCAGAATAATTTGAATACAATTCGGGAAATTGAGAAAAATGAAATGGAAGTTAAAAGTGATTCAGGCGCTGGCAATAAATATTTAGAAGAATCCATTCTAGACGAGTCGATTAATCAAAATTGGAATAAAAAGGATCACAAGAACAGTAAATTAGTATATTTTAATTCAAGGAGTATGAAAAATAAACTGGATGAGATAGAATGGCTAATAAATGACAAACTACAAATGGACTTCCTGGGAATTAGTGAGACATGGGCGGGAGAAAATGATCTAAATTGTTTTGAGGGATGTTACAATTTTCGTAAAATATGGTGAATAAAAGAGGGGGTGGAATTTCTATTTATGTAAAAAACCATCTAAAAATTTTTTTTGTTATGGGATGAGGTTACTGAAATAAATGAAAATTGGGAAATGATTGGAATAATGCGAAATGACATAAGAATAGGATTATTGTATCAACCACTGAGAAAGGAAATTTAGTAGAATTACTCAACTGGATGTGTAAAATAGTAGACGATAGCAAAAATAAAAAATAATTATAATATGAGACTTTAATATTGACATTAGTAAGGAAAATAGAAGTAGTTGCTTATTGCAAAACACAATGCAATCGATTGGATTTAGAAATTTGGTCAAAAAACATATAAGAAGAACAATTCAATCATCAACTATGATTGACTTATGTTTCACGAATATGACAGAAGCTAAAGCAGAAATTCTCAACTATCAAGTAAGTTACCATAAAACCATAATAATTAATTTTAAAGAAAATATAAAATACTTAAAATACAAAGTAGAAGTAAGAAATTATTGCCAAAAATATGGAGAAATTTAAAAAAGAGCTAGCAAATATAGACTGGGAAAAAGAATTTAAAAATAAAGCAAATAAATATTTTACTTTTGTAAATAAATTAAATGAATTAATTAAGGAAGTATTTCAATGGAAATATATTCAAAATAAATATCACAGAAAAGGGTGAGTGGACAGGAAATTACTAAATGAATTGAAACAGAGAAATAGAGTATATTGCCGTTTGATTCGTACAAAAAATTATTTACTTAAACAAATTTAGGAAAATGAGAAATAAAATAAATAAACCAATTTTTATTAGTAAACAGGATCATTTTAAAAGATGTTTTGATAATGTAGATAGTAAAAATAAACGGAAAATATTAAACAGATTAACGGGAAGATAAAAAGATAAAAAAGGTAATTTCAAAGAGTTAAAACAAGATGGAGATTTAATAACAGATGCCAAAGGAATCTTTAATTTATTAAATAATTATTTTGTGAATATGGCAAATGAACAAATAAATAGAAAAGTATGAAGAAGATGAATTTAAAAAATCATGAATAGTGAAAAAGAACAAAGTATGTATGTGGAAGAAATCAAGGCTAATGAATTACTTAAAATATTATTGAATTTAAACACTAAAAAGGGTGCAGGCTTGGGTGAAATCAATCCGATCTTAGTAAAAGAAAATGCAGAATTATTCTTGAAACCCTTATTAATTATATTTAATGAAATAATTGAATTAGAAAAAATTCCAGAGGAAATGAAACGGGCGAAAATAATTCCAATTTTTAAAAAGGGTGAAAGGAAAAATAAAGAAAATTACCGAACTATTTCAATACTTTCAGTTTTCACAAAGGTTTTTGAAAAATTATTGTATAATATAATTACTGATTTCATTCATAAGTTTCAGGTATTGAGTGATTATCAGTATGGTTTCAGAAAAGGTAGATCGACTGAAAATGCATTATTTTAAATACAGTAATAACAATGTAGAGGACTCTGGACAGTGATTTGATTGTATTAGGCATATTTTTTGATTTAAGTAAGGCCTTCGATGTGATACATAGGGATATACTGTTGAGTAAGTTAAATAGATATGGAATTATAGTTAAAGTTAATAATATTTGAAAGATTATTTATGCAACAGAAAACAAATTATATACGTAAATAATGTAAAATCAGATTCGCTTGCAAATAATTATTGAGTCCCACAAGGGTCAATACTTGGTCCCCTGTTATTTCTGCTATATATAAATGATGTAGTAAATATATCAAGAGAAGGTAAAATCACATTATATGCGGACGACACAAGTGTTTTTCTCTGGGGAAAGAATATTATACAAGTTATGAATAAGGGACGTGAAGAGATTAAAAAATATGAAAAATGGTTCAAATGCAATCAGTTAAAGGTAAATGAAAGCAAAATCAAAATATTAATTCTTAAGATTAAAAATAAAAAAATAGATAAATTGAATCAAACAAATAAAATATATCTAAATGGCCAAGAAATCGAAATCATTAAAGATATTGAATTTTTAGGTGTAACACTGACAGAAGATCTAAATTGGAACAAACACATAAATAAAGTCAGCAAGAAGATAAGTAATGGAATTGGATTAATAAAAAGATTGTCTTGTGGCGTTCCTAAGAAAATTCTGATTTATACTATTCATTTATATATAGTCATTTATCATACTGTAACTGTGTACGGGGATCCTGAGTAAGGGAAACTGAAAACGTTAAAATCCTTGCAAAAAAGATTCATTAAAACAATTGATAAAAGATATATACATAATTGGACCAGATTATTCGCACAATATGAAATATTGCCTGTGGATTATATTAATGAATATTGTATACTAAAATTAATGTATGAAAGGACAAGAGAGCTTAATCATATGGAATCAGTAATAATACGATATAGTAATAATCAAAGAAATTTAAGGAATGCACAAGATTTCAAACTTCCAAAGATAAAAACCAAATTATATAGAAATAGCATAGAATGTAAAGGCGTAGATCATTGGAACAACTTGCCGGATAATTATAAGAACATTAATAGTAGTGGTTTGTTCAAGAAAAATATTAAGACATTAATGCTAGGAAGACTACTGGATTAATAGAAAAAGTAGCGGATAAATAAATGGTCCTCGGCTAGTTAAACCTCCGGTTTTTTCCGAGGACCAGTCACACTGGCTTACACGTGCAACATTAGTTTAGTTTGATTTAGCATAATGATGATTAATGACTAAAAGTGTATATCGATAATGTATAGTTCATGGAAAAATGATACGTTATTATTGATATGTGATCTTAGTTATATTGTACGTTTTGTGTACACCAACTGTGACAAATAAAATTTATTATTATTATTATTAATAATTACAAAATAAATTGTATAGAGGGTCATTTCGGTTAAGCGAAGTCCGGATGACATGGGTTCTACTGTTAAAAATTTTAACGTATTATTTACATATTTATATAGCCTACTGATTATCTACAAGTGGCGAAATGTTGGAGGCCACTTTTCCGTAAACCATTTTATACACGTAAAAATTCTAGAAAATGTATTATTAAAATTCAATAAATATAACACAAACCAACACATTTATTTAATTTCAAAGCTTGTAATGTTCGAAACATATGAACATCTTTATAATATAATGTAACTAAATGCAAAACATCTTTTAACTTTCATTTAATTTTTAAGCTTTTGTTTATAAATAGAAACCTTAAATTATTCTTTGTCAAAAGAACTAGTTAAAATCAGCGTCATTAAAAAACGCATCGATATATATTACAACCACACATTGATTGCAAACAATTCAGGTATAAAGTTCGACGCCATAATGACTTAATTATTGTAACCATAGTTATCGAACTTGGTATCATGTGCTTTTGTAATTAAGCTATTTCGATGCGTGAATAGGCTTATAAAATATACACAATGTGTGCGCATCGTACCTTCAGGATAACACTTCATCATTTGAAGCGTTTTTTATCAAAGAACTATATGATTTTTAGAGGAGTGATATTGTCACGTCGTTTTCAGTTAAGGTAGGAGAGGGGGCTATTTCCAAAGGGGCGGAAAGACCTCGTTCGCTCTACTAATTGAGTGTCCATTGCCGATGATGAGGCAACATCTGAACGATTTCCCACTGCGCGCTGCGGCAGCTTGTTGGGTTGTCAGTAGCGTTGGCGCTAATTTATATCGCCAAATTCATTTCCGGTTTAACCGCCCAACCCGAATTATGATTTCCGTAAATTAAGATTGACTCTGATTACATATATTTTGTTTTAGTGGAATTTCCGGCCGCGTAAAAGACCTATTTAAGGTAAAAGTATTCTTAAGCATATGTGTGTTGCTTTTGAAGTTCTAATTATCAAAATGGGATAGCAGAAATCATGTAGATTTAATGAGATATTCTCTTCCCTCTATGTTTAATTTTTTTAATTTAAAAAACATTAATTTTAATCATTAATTGGCTTTGAGGAATAATGAATCCATTTTACGCTAGACCTTATGCAGCGGCAAACTAATTGCCGTCCAAAGGGGTGAATTTTAATATAAACCACCTAAATTACCACGTTTTTGTAAACGATGTTTCGAAGTAAGTGGAACCATCGAAAATTAGATTAAAAATCAGCTTTCTGTACCTTATCCAGATAGTACTTACTATAAACGAAAACCACTTCCTCCTTATATGAAACGTCTTTGTTTACAGGCTACATAGGAAAACGCTTCAAAAGTAATCTAGCTTGGCTAAAACGATCAGTTGCAAAAAAAAATATTATTCGCGTTCGAGTCTTGCTTGTAAGGGGAATCGCCGAATCTGGTAACTCCACCACCTGTCATGTCATTAATGCTTCAACAGGTCGGTGCTGTCGGTAATGGAGTGTGACCTGTTTCGTGACGTGCTCATGATTCTACGACCATTAATCCATTTTGTGGCGAAGGACATGTGTTGTTCCTCCCTCAAATCATTTCCTACGAGACAGGACACGAAGAGGACGCCCAAAACAGTCCATTTACAAATTAGTGGAAAATTAATAAATTTTTCATTTTTTTACGTACTGGCTGAGCCAGAAAACGAGGGAGATTAAGCAAAAATGCTTACAAATGCCGCAAGAAAATATTCAATAGCGTAACACAAAAAAAGATGTCTAAACCGAAAGAAAAATTTAATTGCTTATAAGCAATAATATAAAATATTGACTGAGAAAAAATATACATTACAAATATGCATTTTTCTCTTTCTCACACTCCCTCCATCATTATTAATAATTAGTAATATCATATCTTAATAAAATATCTTTACTGACAGTAAGGAATAACGCTTTATATTAACTTAAAATTCTTCGAAATTAACTATTAAAGAAATGATTATTTCTTTTTATCCTAGTCTTACTATGGCGTAGCGGTAACACGTTCACCTAGCGCGCCGTTAATCCGAGTTCAACCCCCAACGGTGCGGGAAAAGAAAGTTTACTGATTAACCGTGGTCCAGGGCTTGGTTCCCAGGGCCTTAAAAGGGGCGAAGCAGGACCCGATCAAGCCAAAATGAGGGTCTAGTGTTCATTCGGGGCCCTCCCCAGGCACTCACAACAAAATTATTCAATAAGTAACAAATGCAAACTATAGATATATATATATGTGTATTATCTGTATAATTAATAGTTTAAAGCCATTTTAATGACGGCTAAGCTATACCAATAAGAAAAAATATACATTATTAAGGGAGTATCTGGCATGACGTAAGCAAATATTTTGGCCATTTCAATTTCCCTAGTAAGCAAAAATTAACCTTGGCTAACATAGGAAAATTAGACCAATGGCAACCCCCCAACACAAGGTGGTTACGTAATATTTGAACTCTCCCTAAGTTATAATTAAAAAAACTAGGTTTCAAATCGACATTTTAAGCTTTCCACTTAATTTTCAAAAAATACAAAATTTGGGGGCCTAGGGCCAGGGCCTCAAAGATCCCGGCGCAGCATGATCTTTGCTGTCCTTGGGCCGTAAAAATACAGACAATTTTCCTATTTTGAATCGTTAAAATTTTGTACAATACGAGTTTGCAATATTGCACGTGAAATATTTATTAAATATCTTGCCTCCATTCCTTGTCTGTTAAGCATTGTTAATAAGACGTGTAAATGTATCTTTGGGTTCACGATATGGCATTCGGTGTTTTTCCCTCTCCCATAAAATCTAGATATTCTCTTCCCATGTCTCGTAAAATGGAGCTAGGAATCCTCGTAAAATTTGAGACTTGACGGGGTTGCAACAGTAAAATATTTTCAAAACATTTAACTTTTGATAGTTTGAATATAGTTTGAATAAAAGTGTACATATGCGTTATCAACCTCTTTACAAATTTCTACTTTGTGTATAATAACATATTATTTTACTGTGTGGGAATTATGTATTTTACTTAGTTAGTTTCGTTGATTCTTCTTCGAATACACGTAGATTAAAAGTAGAGTGGAATTTCTTTGACTCTGAATTAAAAAATCTAAAAGGAGAATTAAGACTCTTTAAAACCAAAGTAAGATCAACTTATTTTGAAAATTTGTGAAAGCGATAAGTACCGCTCTTAAATGAACTCCAAGATAGCGTAAATAAATTTATGACATAAAGTTATTATTAATTTAAAAAAACATTTTAATTTTTACCGTCTCTAAACCACGAATTTTAAATGAAATGACATATAAATTTATTTCGGGAATTAATTTCCTATACCCACGTTTCTCAAATTTAAATTAGAATAGTTTTTTAGCGTAGTGTTTGTGATGCTCTGCAATAAAAACAAAAACAGAATATTTACTCACATTAGACTGAGGAGAATAACTAATACGAGGCCGGACTGGAAATACCAATCTTTGAGGCTAAAACAAAGCTTTAAATTAACCTTAATTACCCCCCCCCCCCCCATACTTCATTCTTTAAATAGGAATTTTGATGAATTAGTTTTGTTATGGATTTTGTATTTGATACTGATGCAATATCTTGTCAATAGAAGTCATTATGAAAATGTACTTTACAATTATTGTTTTGCGGATCACAGTTTATAATATAAGAGGGTGTGGGGGGCACTCTCCAAATTAAATAGTCAAGACTGTGGAGATATTAATCACAGAAATTTATTTCTGCCGCATACAATGTTTTTATTTCAATCTAGAACCCACTTTTGATTCGGAAGACTTTGAGAAGAAAGTGACCGGACAAAATCTGTGACGAACATACATATGAGACCATCGTATATATACAGGGTCTTTATAACTAAAGTTCCACTTTGAAATGGCCATAAAATGAAAACTATTAGACCAAATGTTATCAAACTTGGCAATAGCTTATAGGAGGTCATGGGGTTTTATTTTCCGCAAAAAAAACCAAAAACAAACCAAGAAAGTTTAAAAATCACCATCAGCGGGAATGGCGCAGTATGCAATATTGTTAAATGAAATAAAAAGATGAAGACATCGGTTTAAAACGTGTTTAGTCGTTTTCAAAACGAAACTTTGTGGGGTTATGCAAATTGTTTATGGTGATAACATAAACAATTTGGCGGAATTGAAAGATGCGATACACCGACATGTCCGCAACATTCCTCCTGATATGCTAAGAGCTGCTGTTGAGAACGCAGTAATGCGATTTAACTTGCTTTCAGAAAATGGTGGACGCCATATTCAACATGCTTTGTAACACGTTTTAGAAACGATTAAAAACGTTTTAAAACGATGTCTTCATGTCTTATTTCGTTTAACAATATTGCATACAGTGCCATTCCTGCTGGTGGTGATTTTTTAACTTTTATTTTTTTCATTTTATTATATTTTTTTTATTTTATTATTTTATTTATTTATTTTTTATTCGGAAAATAAAATAACATGACCTCCTGTAAGCTATTACCAAGTTTGGTAACATTTGGTCCAGTAGTTTTCATTTTATGGCCATTTCAAAGTGGAACTTTAATTATAAAGACCCTGTTGATTGCCCTATCGCCAGTTTCAGTAGCTTAGTAGTCAGAGCATTGGCGTATGCAGGGGTGTTGATGGTATAGCCCTCAATTGCAATGAAATTTTATTATTATTTAACATGGGACTATGTGGGTTATAGCTCTGTAACCCCAACACAAACTTTCTGCATACGCCAATGGGACAGAGTACGGGGACATTATGCCGCTAAGTCCGGTCTAGAGAACGCTCATATTCTTCTTAGGTTGTTATGAGTTAAAAATAGGTTCAAATTAGAACCAAAAATCTGGGATGCGATGAAAATTAATTCCGGTTTATAATGCATAGAGTTTTGAAAAATGATAAAATAATTGCGCGTTGCGAAAACTCGACGACTAACCTGCATGAGCATACATCCTTAATAAATAGGTCTATATAGGTTAAACATAATTAAGAAAAGTATGAATGAATTAGGCGTCTCTAAAATGATCACATTTATAGTTACAAATGTGAGTAAGTAGCAGATTATACACAGGTCAAGTTTTAAAGTATAAAGAATAAAAATTTCAAATCAATAATTAATAAATTTCTATTATATAATTAAGGCACATTATCAATTATATAATAATGGAAAGTGCCATTCATAGGTATTAAGACCCAGAATATATCCTTTCTGAAATTTGGCGCTGCAAGAGGCACGAATAAGCGCCAAATATTGAAACTTTAGTCTATTACTATGTTGAAAGTCAGTGTTTCCAGAAAAGCTCGCATAAAAGGTCCTAAATCTCGGGAGAATCCAGACAAGGGTCCTGGCTACCAGTCCCAAGTCAATCTTCTGCCCTAACACCCACACCCCAAAGGTCCAAGGCCGATGGAAAAAATATATGAAAAATTGAATTTGAAAAAAAAAAAAGAACATAGAAGTAGAGCCGTGAAAGGCCTGGAAAATTGGAAAATTTTAAAATGGCCACTGCAGAGTTAAATCTCGAGAGAAAATCCTCTGCTGGAATATGTATTCGGCAATCTTGGATTCAGGCCGGATCCGTCAGCAAGAACAAAATTGTTCCCAATCCCAAAAGTATACGTCAAACTCCCGCGCAAAAATACTTCCACTAAACAAAACAGGATAAAAAGGAAAAAAAAAAATCTTAAAAGAGACTTGACTTTTTGGCTCGACTTGACTGGCCGAAATGAAAAATCCAGATCCGTTTTAGCAGGCCAGCCGAGAAAGAAGTTGTCTTTTGGGATATGGCAGCGGGAAAAGGGTTTCTTTTGTGATTTAAATGGTTTACTCAAAAGTTTTGGTTTTTTTGCGCGAGTTGGTAAATATATATATGCTCCGAAATTGCTGAGTTCGATTCCGCAAAATCTGCTCGTTTCAAGACAAGCTCTTATTTTGAATTTAAACGACCACAAACGTAAATTTGTGAAATTGACATAAAATTTAATTTAAGTATACTTTTTTTTTTTTTTACGATGACTTCTTTTTCAACGTACCTTTGCAATATTACCTACAAGTCGTAATATCCAAATAAATTCATTTAGTGCTAGAATTTCTTTTAGAATGTCGAATATTTTATTCAACGTTTTCGTAATTCTTCTACAATTAAAGAAAATGCCCTTTGAAGTTTCTCTACTTCTTGCACTTCCTGTTTTACATTTTGGTTCACTTTTGATCGGTAGTTTTGTTCCCTGACATTCGTGTTTGGTAATACAATTACTAATTCCTAATTTTTACATTTTACGTTTCAATTACGTTCTTAGACAAAATGTGATTCAGGTAATCTACAAGATATGTACAGTGGGGCAAGCGCCGTTTATCCGTTTCGCATTTATATGGTTTTTCTTTCATTTATACGTCTTTTCTATTTATACGTCTTTTCTATTTATACGTCGTTTAGCAATGGTCATGAATAATTCTTATATATTCCAACGATTTTCAATTGTACGTTTCTTTTCGTTTATACATCGTTTTGAGTTGGTTCCTTGAAAGAAGAGAAAGCGGCGCTCCACTGTATTTATGACCCAACTCCTATTGTGCGTTCACGCAGACCTGACGCCTGATACAGTTAGCAGACGGCTTGGTCCATTGCAGTTCAAGGAAGGGCGTCTTGCCGAAGCTGGTTTTTCACGCGGGAAAAACCAGTTCCTCCAAGACGGCCTTCCCTAAACTGCAATGGACTAACCCGTCTGCTAACGGTATCACGCGCCAACTGAGCGCGAATGCACAGTACATCATTAACAAAAATGCAGGTTTTTTTTGTAAACTGTCACGTCGTTTACAATTGTTTCGACAGGGATATGTCTTACCTTCTTCCGAACGTATATTCATGTTGCATATTTTGACGAAGGTATGCTGCTACCAAAAAAATTGTAAATAACATGACGGTTTGCAAAATTGTTTGTATTAATTTCAATTTAACACATCATTAAGCAGGGCGCTCGTTTTTGTACAGTAGTAAAAGCTCAAATACATTGGTCGATGATTCTATACAAAAAAACTGGGATATACAGAAACTTGGATATATAGAAACGATCTTTTTTATACATATAACTTATTGTGCGTTCGCGCTCAGTTGGCGTGTGATACCGTTAGCAGACGGATTAGTCCATTGCAGTTTAGAGAACGGCGTCTTGCCGAAACTAGTTTT
>QLNU02006383.1:78099-96861 GCA_006491805.2 Dysdera silvatica | reverse complement strand
CCAACTGCGAGGTAGCTCTATGTTAAGGAAATGACTCACCTCTGTATGTATACCATGGGGCGGTACCCCATCTTAAACTTAGACATTTTTCTTTTCATTCATATATTACTTACCATTCTGAAGTCGTTGGCTTTCTTTTTAATAATTACAGGTTACGGTGTATTATAGTATTTCAATTTTAATTAATTCTATATAAGGTTGTGTTATCAAATCTTTCTTTTCTGTTTTTTAATGTATTTCATCTTCGAAAGTTATTTTGTAAGGCTTGGTATTTATCCTGTACATGTGTACATATTTTTTATAAATACAGGGTGTTTATAATTAAAGTTCCACTTTGAAATGGCCATAAAATGAAAACTACTGGACCAAATGTTACCAAACTTGGTAATAGCTTACAAGAGGTCATGGGATTTTATTTTCCGCAAAAAATAAAATAAAAATAAATAAAAAAATAAATAAAATAAATAAAGTAAAAAAATTATAAATAAAAGTTCAAAAATCACCACCACCGGGAATGGCGCTGTAATCAATATTGTTAAACGAAATAAAAAAAATGAAGACATTGGTTTAAAACGTTTTTAATCGTTTCTAAAACGAAACTCTTTGTGGGGTTATGCAAATTGTTTATGGTGATAACATAAACAATTTGGCGGAATTGAAAGATGCGATACACCGACATGTCCGCAACATTCCTCCTGATATGCTAAGAGCTGCTGTTGAGAACGCAGTAATGCGATTTAACTTGCTTTCAGAAAATGGTGGACGCCACATTCAACATGCTTTGTAACACGTTTTAGAAACGATTAAAAACGTTTTAAAACGATGTCTTCATGTCTTATTTCGTTTAACAATATTGCATACAGTGCCATTTCCGCTGGTGGTGATTTTTTAACTTTTATTTCTATTTTTATTTTATTTATTCTATTTATTTATTTTTGCAGAAAATAAAATCCCATGACCTCCTGTAAGCTATTACCAAGTTTGATAACATTTGGTCCAGTAGTTTTCATTTTATGGCCATTTCAAAGTGGAACTTTAATTATAAAGACCCTGTTACCAATTGCCCTATCGCCAGTTTCAGTAGCTTAGTAGCCAGAGCATTGGCGTACGCAGGGGGGTGTTGATGGGGGTTGTAACCCCATTGCAATGAAATTTTGTATATTTAACATAGGACTATGCGAGTTGTAGCTCTGTAACCCCAACTTACAAACTGCATACGCCAATGGGACAGAGTACGGGGACATTATGCCGCTAAGTCCGGTCTAGAGAACGCTCATATTCTTCTTAGGTTGTTATGAGTTAAAAATAGGTTCAAATTAGAACCAAAAATCTGGGATGCGATGAAAATTAATTCCGGTTTATAATGCATAGAGTTTTGAAAAATGATAAAATAATTGCGCGTTGCGAAAACTCGACGACTAACCTGCATGAGCATACATCCTTAATAAATAGGTCTATATAGGTTAAACATAATTAAGAAAAGTATGAATGAATTAGGCGTCTCTAAAATGATCACATTTATAGTTACAAATGTGAGTAAGTAGCAGATTATACACAGGTCAAGTTTTAAAGTATAAAGAATAAAAATTTCAAATCAATAATTAATAAATTTCTATTATATAATTAAGGCACATTATCAATTATATAATAATGGAAAGTGCCATTCATAGGTATTAAGACCCAGAATATATCCTTTCTGAAATTTGGCGCTGCAAGAGGCACGAATAAGCGCCAAATATTGAAACTTTAGTCTATTACTATGTTGAAAGTCAGTGTTTCCAGAAAAGCTCGCATAAAAGGTCCTAAATCTCGGGAGAATCCAGACAAGGGTCCTGGCTACCAGTCCCAAGTCAATCTTCTGCCCTAACACCCACACCCCAAAGGTCCAAGGCCGATGGAAAAAATATATGAAAAATTGAATTTGAAAAAAAAAAAAGAACATAGAAGTAGAGCCGTGAAAGGCCTGGAAAATTGGAAAATTTTAAAATGGCCACTGCAGAGTTAAATCTCGAGAGAAAATCCTCTGCTGGAATATGTATTCGGCAATCTTGGATTCAGGCCGGATCCGTCAGCAAGAACAAAATTGTTCCCAATCCCAAAAGTATACGTCAAACTCCCGCGCAAAAATACTTCCACTAAACAAAACAGGATAAAAAGGAAAAAAAAAAATCTTAAAAGAGACTTGACTTTTTGGCTCGACTTGACTGGCCGAAATGAAAAATCCAGATCCGTTTTAGCAGGCCAGCCGAGAAAGAAGTTGTCTTTTGGGATATGGCAGCGGGAAAAGGGTTTCTTTTGTGATTTAAATGGTTTACTCAAAAGTTTTGGTTTTTTTGCGCGAGTTGGTAAATATATATATGCTCCGAAATTGCTGAGTTCGATTCCGCAAAATCTGCTCGTTTCAAGACAAGCTCTTATTTTGAATTTAAACGACCACAAACGTAAATTTGTGAAATTGACATAAAATTTAATTTAAGTATACTTTTTTTTTTTTTTACGATGACTTCTTTTTCAACGTACCTTTGCAATATTACCTACAAGTCGTAATATCCAAATAAATTCATTTAGTGCTAGAATTTCTTTTAGAATGTCGAATATTTTATTCAACGTTTTCGTAATTCTTCTACAATTAAAGAAAATGCCCTTTGAAGTTTCTCTACTTCTTGCACTTCCTGTTTTACATTTTGGTTCACTTTTGATCGGTAGTTTTGTTCCCTGACATTCGTGTTTGGTAATACAATTACTAATTCCTAATTTTTACATTTTACGTTTCAATTACGTTCTTAGACAAAATGTGATTCAGGTAATCTACAAGATATGTACAGTGGGGCAAGCGCCGTTTATCCGTTTCGCATTTATATGGTTTTTCTTTCATTTATACGTCTTTTCTATTTATACGTCTTTTCTATTTATACGTCGTTTAGCAATGGTCATGAATAATTCTTATATATTCCAACGATTTTCAATTGTACGTTTCTTTTCGTTTATACATCGTTTTGAGTTGGTTCCTTGAAAGAAGAGAAAGCGGCGCTCCACTGTATTTATGACCCAACTCCTATTGTGCGTTCACGCAGACCTGACGCCTGATACAGTTAGCAGACGGGTTAGTCCATTGCAGTTTAAGAAAGGGCGTCTTGCCGAAACTGCTTTTTTTGCGCCAGAAAAACCAGTTCCTCCAAGACGGCCTTCCCTAAACTGCAATGGACTAACAAGTCTGCTAACGGTATCACGCGCCAACTGAGCGCGAATGCACAGTACATCATTAACAAAAATGCAGGTTTTTTTTGTAAACTGTCACGTCGTTTACAATTGTTTCGACAGGGATATGTCTTACCTTCTTCCGAACGTATATTCATGTTGCATATTTTGACGAAGGTATGCTGCTACCAAAAAAATTGTAAATAACATGACGGTTTGCAAAATTGTTTGTATTAATTTCAATTTAACACATCATTAAGCAGGGCGCTCGTTTTTGTACAGTAGTAAAAGCTCAAATACATTGGTCGATGATTCTATACAAAAAAACTGGGATATACAGAAACTTGGATATATAGAAACGATCTTTTTTATACATATAACTTATTGTGCGTTCGCGCTCAGTTGGCGTGTGATACCGTTAGCAGACGGGTTAGTCCATTGCAGTTTAGGGAAGGGCGTCTTGCCGAAACTGGTTTTTCGCGCGGGAAAAACTAGTTCCTCCAAAACGGCTGCTAACGGTATCACACGCCAACTGAGCGCGAACGCACAGTATGTAGTACACTGTATTTAGAGACGTATTTCCTAATATACTCTTTCAATGTACCACACAATTTCCAGTGTAGGTTGGAAATGCTGTGCATTTCATAAATACTTTATAATGTACTTCCAAATATACAACTTCAATTCAAAATATTAGAATAATGAAAAATAAGGCGCATGATGGTTTGAGATTTGTATTTATTTCTGTAGAAGTGACTGCTTGATGATTTTAAAGTGTACTATTACATTCTACGTATTTTATAGATGCGCATAACATAAAAAATATTAATATATATAATATGTATGTAAGTTATAATATGTATTTTACAATGAATTTTTTTCTAAAAATTCAAAAAATTAGAATAATTTTCGCAGCGGTTCAAAAAATTAGAATAACATGGAAAAAAAGTAATTCATTTAAACGACAAACATTGTGAATAATTAACATTTAGTAGCATCTCCCTTGGCCTTAATAAGTCATGTAGATGATCTGGCATACTATGCAGTAATTTTTTGCAGTCATCTTTGCTGATAGTTGCCTAAACGGATTTCACACTTTCTACATATTCATTTTTATCCTATGGGGCTAAATCCTGAAGGTGTTTCTTCATTAAACCCCACATATTCTCAATGAGGCTTAAATCCGGAAAGTTGGTCGACCAAGGAAATACTTTGATTTTATTGTTATTAAGCCAAGCAGTGGTGTCCTTTAACGTGTAGCAAGATCCAGAGACTTGTTGGAAAATAAAGTCATCGTCAAATAGATCTTCTGATAACGGAATCATGAAATGTTCAAGTATCATCTTGTATACTTGGGAATTTAACCTTGCTGTCAAAATACACAGCATTCTTAAGCCCTCAGTACTCATGCATCCCCAAATCAAGACAGAGGTGCTAAACTTCAATGAGCGTTTCATGCAACCTTCTTGCTTGCAACGCAAAAAACCCGGACACATTGATGGCCGTGGGAAACGCAAAACATCGATTCATCGTTAAAAAGTACATCATTCCAATCTTGAATGCCCTATTGCAATCTGTCTTTGCACCACCGCACTCTGGTCCTATTTTGCTTGCACGTAAGTAGCGGCTGTGTTTTGGGCACACCTTATTGAAAATCAAGTTCATGGTATCCTCGCAATGTGGTAAATGTCGAGGCATCCATTCTTTGTTCACGGCACTTTCTACTTATGAATCTCAGGCTCCCGAAACGGTTTTTAGTCACGATTCGTTTCAGCATTCTGTCTTGTCTTAGTGTGGTTATTCGTTTACGACCACTATTTGCACGATTATTTTTAAAAATTTGATTTCTAGAATAATCTTTTAAAATTTTCCTCACAGTTTCTTGAAAGCATTTCATTTTTTCGGCAATCATCTGTGGCACTGGCGTACTCAGGGGGGTTGTTGATGGGGGTTGTAACCCTCCATTGCAATGAAATTTTGTATATTTAACATAGGAATATGCGAGTTGTAGCTCTGTAACCCCTCCCATTGAGCCTATAACCCCCTTACAAACGTTCTGCGTACGCCTATGATCTGTTGACTAAGTCCCCATTGCGTAGAGTCACAATCTCAGTCTTAGTAGCATCAGGTAAGTCCTTCGCGCGGCCTATTTTTATGTTTGTTTGTTTGTTTTTTGGTTTTACGGCTCAAAGACTACAGTGGTCATGCTGCGCCGGGACCTACTGTTTTCCGAGGAATCCGAACCTCTTAAGGCCTGGGGAACCAAACCCCGGACTACAGTGAGCAGTGCGATCTTTATGAGATCTCTGGGCCTATTTTTAACCCCCAACTAACTAAAGCTGACTTTCAAACACGCGACTAGCTATATAGTGGAGCCATTTATGCAAATTTTATCATCAACGCTGACCAATCACACAATTTTACAGATATTCTAACATTTTGAATCGCCGCTGGCAATATTTTAATTTTTTGAAAAATTTCAGTAATTTTTTATAAAATCTCTATGAATTCTTTAGATACGTGTGAACAAAATATCACGCGTCAGCTTATTGTGAATGCTTAATAATTTTCTCGTTCGTCCCTGTTGTTTATTTTTACAGATATCATGCATTTTATAAGACAATGCGATGCTTTTTTTGGTTATGCTAATATTTTGAATTGGAGTTGTATATTTCAATATACTCTTTTTTTTATAAATGGGGTATGAATATGAATCATATTATAGACAAGTTATGTTCATATAAATAATGAAAAACAAGAATTAATGCTAAAAACGTGCTGAACACATTTTAAAAACCACCATACTTAAGCAGCATTTCTATGTATTTACATCTGTGCAGTAAACTTTCAAATGCCTTGTTAGACAACACACATATCGATGACAATTTATCATTAAAGGATTCACACCTATTGAGTTCGTGAAATACATCGTCAGAAACATTTTCGACGAATTGAAAACCATAGCGCTTTAGAACGTTTAATGAACAAAAAATCCTGGGGTTTTTTTTAAATTTTATTTGCAGAATTTTTTTTAGATAGAGGCCTATAGCGATAAATTTTTTTTTTATGTACTGATTGCGTGAATTCACAAAAAAAATTTGATACGTAGGGACGGCTAATAACATGGAAGTGCTACTGCATTTATATTCTACTCTATCGTTCTGCCTCTAAAATTCTTTCCTAGATCATTATAACCAAGGCAAAACTTACAATGAAAAGTAACGGAAAGCAATTATAACTGGGAAAAACTGTTTTTCGAAAAGCATCAGGAAAAATACTGACTAATAAAGGCAGCCCCATTTAGCCAAAATCGTACTCGAGATGGTGTTATTATTTGGTTTAGTACAACAGTCATAAAGTCAAGAGATTTAGCCAGCATACTTGAGTTATGAGTTATAATATTCCGTTACCTAAGTGCCCGATGTCACTAAAGTAACTAATGACAACTATGTCACGAACCATGGCAGGATTTCATAGTGGGAGGCTGTAGGAACAACCGTAATGACGCAACAGGGGCATGGCAGTAATGATGCCAAGACAAATTACTCACACTTGATTGTCCCCTGACCCATTATATTCAATCACTTTTGCCGATAAATCGTAGACAAAGAACTCGGAAAAAAGCCTCAACGGAAAGGAAGTTAAATGTGTCAACATTTAAAAAAAATGGCATGAGCAGAATGTACAGAGGGTGTTTACACATATTTATAACCATTTTGAGTTTAAATAAAAAAACAAAAAACAAAAAAAACCAAAAAAACTAACAGCGACCTGGAAAAATATGACAACACGCTATTACCTGAAAAGTGAAAAATCGTTTGCGACTAAGTTTGCGCTGTGAAATGGCATACAAAAGGGACCTGTGGCTTGAAGGCTATATATTTACCCTTTTTGAAGAGAAATATTCATATTCAATAATTAAAAAACAATGCAACAAGCATGGTTTTCCAGTTTCAAAATATAAAATAAGTGATATTATTAATGTAAAATGAAAAAATAGTCAAGCTTTAATGTCAAGAGGAAAAAATCCAAAAGAAATATCCCCAAAAAGTTCGTACTATTTCTAATATTTCTAAAGTGCAGTCTACGGTTTTACTAGAAAATCCAAAACCTCAAAGAACAGTTACAAAAGCTGTGCACACATCAGCATCAACTATAAATGAAATAAAGATTTGGAATTCAATTAAAAAAAAAAAATACAATTCATCGTCCACTACCTCGGCATGATGCTGAGCGGAAGACTAGATGCAGATTGTTATATGAAAGCCATTTAGCAAGAAATAGAAGGAAAAAATTGTTACAATGGACGAAGCATGGATTTATTTAAAGGATCATAATAAAAAAGATCGATTTATTATCGAAAAAGAGGCCCGAGAGACTCAAAGGTTTGGTTGAAAGAGAGCAAAGAAACTTTCAGTAAAGCGTTCATAGTTATCACTTGTATCTCTTATAACGGAAAATTAAAAACAGAAGAAGTTGAAAAATGTAAATATCAACTCTACATATTATCAAAATAATGTTCTGACTCCTATTTTTAAAGAAGATATTCCAAAACTGTATCCTATTTACTTTCAAATTGTGGAACTCCATCAGGACAAAGCGAGCAGCCACACCTCCAAAAGTACAACCGCATTTCTAGAAAAAATGAGACAAGTTATCCATATTCCTACCAAGTCTCCAGATGTAGCACCGATGGATTATTGTGCATTTGGACTTTTAAAACAAGTTCTTTCAAAATGCCAACCCACTACCTTGGATGGACTGTGGAAAGATGTGGAGGAGGAATTGGAGAAAATCCCGTTTGTGACTTTACGAAAAGTCCTATTATCGTAGAAATCTAGATGTAATATGATAATTCAAAAACAGGGCTATCAGATAGAATACATTAGAAAATATTTTTTTATTGTATGTATTTTATTTATGCTGTCATATTCGTTATAAATGCATGTAACCACCCTCTGTATATGAGTTTTATCATAAAATCCATTAAAACATTTGTACATATAAAAATTAAGTCAACATTTCACGTTCGTGTATGCTTTAATTAAACGATATCTACCTTATAGTGGTTCTTTGAATGCATAAAATAGAAGAAGTACAATGTTTTTATTTCCATTTCTATAGTTTAGCTCCCCTTTAAGGTAATAAATTAAAATGAAAATGCTTGGAAAATTTCGGCATTTTTTAAATATATGTACGATAAAATGTTTTTTAGTAAGAATATTAGCGTTTTCCTCCATTTATCACGTTTACTTTCGTGTAAAATGTACAATTTAAAAATTACACCCTAAAAACATTGAACATCAAATATTTTGTAAGTAGTCTGAACATGTTTTGTTTTGTTCTTTTATTTTATCAACTTAAAGATGAAACAGAAATTCTAATGGTGGAAACGATTGGTTCTACCTAAGCAGAATCATCAGTCTATTTTGGAGGATCCCCCCCCCCCTCCTCCGATGCTTTTTTTTCCAACTGTTTATCTAACTAAATGTAGGTGATCTGTAGTTCGTTCACGAAAAGTAGTCCGATGGTACCGTTAGAAATAACGGGAACTGATGTCGCAAACGGCCTAGCCGATTACAGCAGAGGGGAGGACGTCATTTCAGAACTGGTTGTTGGCGCAGACAAACGTTCACTAAAAAACAGTTCTGAAATGACGTCCTCCCCCTTTGCTGTAATCGGCCAGGACGTTTATGACGTTAGCTCCCGTTATTTCTAACGGTACCGTCGGACTACTTTTCGTGAACGAACTATAGGTGTCCAATGCTTTCAATCACAACCTTGTGCCCATTGAGCTGGATTCGATGCTTAATAAAGCTCAGCTGCAAACATATCGTGATTTTAAGATCAAGTCAAATCACAAGTTCGGCCCTGGTGAGCTTTTGAACAGTCGTGGACATATTATACTACAATAAAAGTGCACCTAAGCTAAATAATTCCGTAAAAAATTATGTAAAAACATATAAGGTGATTGTATTCAAATAAAGCAAATATAAACTGACTCTTAAAAATTAACCACGAAACAAGAAATAAAGAATTAAGAATTAACATTTACTTATGAAACATTTTAGTACAGAGCTACAACTCATATATTCCTATGTTAAATATACAAAATTTCATTCCAATGGGGGGTTACAACCCCCAAAATCCCCCTGGCTAAGCCTATGGTCAGTGTAGAGCTTGCCATCCACTGGAAATAACGAAGTTTGGTATCGGTGATTATGCTTTCGATCAGATGAGTTAATGATTCAGAAAGTAGCACTTACCATTGGAAAATACGATGCACCTTAAGATTTCGGAGGCACTGCGTACGCAGGTGGGGATTGTAACACCCATATTCCTATGAAATTTTGTATATATACATAGGAATATATGTTGTAAATCTGTAACCCCCCTTAGGAACTCTTTCTGCATATGCTTATGTTTGGAAGCTACATGGAGGGGGCTGAGAAACTTTAATATTTCTTCGGATACTATCTACACTGATGCGTAATTGGACTGAGGTTTGGAGAAAGCTTATGCTATCCCATCCGTCGAATACTTAGTCCTCTAAATGTTCTTTAACTACATAATGTGGATAAACGTTATTATCTATTAGAATTAAAACTTAGACAATTTCACCCATACACGAACGTATACGCAAGTAAATGTTTCATTACAAAATTGAAAAGTAGTGACAGAACCTTCAGAAAAACGAGGACATCAGTAAGACCATTCAATGGAAAACAATTCCACATAGTCACAGATCATGATATGAACATTTTTTGATGGTATTTGGAGTCCATCTCATGCGAGAAATGATCTGGACTCATTCGTGAGGATAATATTTCTTCTTTCTTCGTTGAACTATTTAACATAATTTTTACATTATTGAAAACAGACGTATCTGAACAGAGCAGATGGTGTAGACAAACAATAGATCTTTGAGGATTCAGATTAAGATTATTGAATATTCTCACCACAATAGATACGGATGTGTGACCTCTAATGACCACGGCGAGATTGAAAATTAAGCAAAGTACAATTCTCCCGCAATACACTTTTTTCACTTTCTCTCTCTCTCTCTCTCTCTACTTAAATAATATATCTATTATTTTGTGGAGTAGTGCAAATCTTGGATAAACCGAGATAGGTCTTGAGGTCCAGTTTTCTGAAATTGTTTTCAAAATATTTAGATGACAGAATAGTAAAAGCCAAAGAAATCATCTATCTCTGTATTTGATTGGTACACCTCTTATCTCCCAACTATTCTTCGGCAACGAGATGTCGTCTTTCAGCTATAATACAACAAGTGGTTTTCTGCAGTTTGAACTGAAACATTTAACATGGTGTGCTGGCAGAATACTTTGACTTCTGACAGAAGTCCTGCCTTAAGTAGGCCGCATAAACTGCAAAATTATCCCTATAAAAATCTTCATCCATCACGTATTTCAATATTTATATATCAGAGGTTCGCCGTATATTTTTTTTTGTCATGAAAGGTATATAAATATATGCACACACCCTCTATGACAAAAAATACTCTGTGAAAAAAAATTTTCCGCGAAAATAAAGAACGTCGAAATCGAATGAATTTCATGTGCAATAGTAATGACCATGGACACCGACGGCATAAAAATATTGGGGGGGGGACAGTATACTAGAGAGGAAGTTAGCTTGTTGTTAAACAAAGTCGTAGCCAGCGGGTGGTCAAGGGAACGTCCCCCACCCATTTCCGAAATGTTTTTGCCATCAATACTTATTAATTAGAAAGTTGTAAAAAATTTTTGCCTCCCCGAAATAATTTCTGGTTAAAGCCTTGTTGTTAACAACTCTTTACAGGGATAACAGACATCAACAAAGCAGTGTTTAAGTTAAATGTGCTTCTGCTTGATGACGTTCACTTTACCATAAAATTAATATTGTAGTTGCATTACTAGTTTCATTTTCACATGCAATGCTCCTTACTAAATTTCGTATTTATTACGCTGATAGTGATGGTGTAGACAGTCCCTTTAATTTATGTCGTTGATAATGAGCTTAATGGGCCAAAAAGTTCCTTGAGCTTGCGAAATTAAAATTGGGAAAATGTAGTTGTGGTTGTAACGTTATTAAAAACGTTCCGTTTGAAAGTTGAAATAATAACACGTCAATGAAAACGCTGCCATGCAGAAAAGAGAGCTATATAATACAATCTAACAAAAGGTATAATTGCATCAAATAAATGACAGCGTGCGATTTTCTATTTCGCACTAATATAAATATAAAGCACGCATTAATATAAAATATAAATATACAACGCCGAAAACTGTAATCACGTTCCTTAGATTTAAAAATAAAAATTGAGCGACGTTGCTTATTATAAAATTTTTGTTTGAAATTGAGGGGGACATGGAACCCTAATACCAACATTGGGGGACGGCCCCCCCTGCTAACGACGCCCGTGGTAATAACGATGTTAATAAGGGATTACAATATCTTAATAAATGGATAATTTATTTCGGAATAACGGTACATTTTAAAGTTTCCTTTAGTACCTTGTAGGGCATTGGCGCCGACGGCATAAAAATATTGGTGGGGGACAATATATGCCCAGTAGAAGGCATTTTGCTTGAAATTGAAGGGGATATGGAACCTAACATCAACGTTGAGGAAGTTTACTAACGGCGCCCGTGTTCTAGGGCCTTCTTTTGCTTGGGTACGTGTGGCCATATGGTCGTATATGAAGTCATAGATGCCGTATGCTGTCCTGCAACAGATTTGTCTACAGATATTGATACTGCTACTCTAGATCCCGCATACACAAGGTTGGAACTATATGAAGTAGAAAAAGAGCTACAGGAGAAAGCAGTGATGTAGCGTGGGGAAGGCCGCCGGGAGAAAGCCTCGGTTGCAAAATTTCAATATTGGACTGGCGAAAAAGAGTACTTTTCGTGTTTTAGAAGGCCCAATACTTAACTTGCCCCGGACTCGCGCAACCCTCGCTACACCGCTGGGAGAATGTCTTGAACACTATACCTTTGAGGAAGAATACCAAACTACGAAAATGAATGGACTAAATAAGCAAAAATAAAGGCTGGTTTGCGGGATAAGGTTAAATATCTGAGCAATAGCTTAAAAGTGGTGGGTGAAAATACGGGGAGAATCCATGTTAAAAAAGTGCAACAACAACAACAACAACAAAAAAAAGGCTCAACGAAACTATATAGAGTCGTCCCGCTTAAACGAATATTGATAGTTTTAGCAAATATTATTCGAATAAGCGGGGCATGCCCGTATCCAGGAGGAGATCTTAGGGATCGATTTCCTTGAAATAAAATTTGTAATAGGACCACAAAAATACGTGTAGTATTTGCCTTTCAAATTTGTAAAAAGGGGGAAGACAAAAACCTCTCAAACCTTGAATAATTATGAAAATTCTGACCACAAGATCTCGTTACGTAAACCACTAATTTGAGAATACTTTAACGGAAAAAATATAAAAATCATATTTTTTAAAAGGAGGATACCATAAAAATTAAATTTTGATGGCAAAACTACAAGCAAAAATTTACAATGATGTCTGAAAGCAAAATTGGGATTTCCTCATTTATTTTTGTACGATGTATTTTTTATTTACGATAAAGGTGACTCATGTTTATTCAACATTATTTTGTAAAAATTTTTGGAACTCCTTCCCCCGAAATTTAATCTTGACTACGGCCATGAAGCGGGGTGTTCGATTATCTGGGGAAACAAATACTCAGCTACATATGCACTTAAGTGGCCTAGTTCACTAGTACACGCCTAAATAATAGTATTGAAAAAATAGTACCATGCACCAAAAAAAAGTGTCATACACTGAAGTGCCAGAAAAATTGGCACACCTACGTAATATCGTGCAGCCCCCCTCCGTGCGCATGCAGAAGTGCCGCAACACGACGTGGCATGGACTCGACTAATGTCTGAAGGTATCCTGGAGACAATTCACACCAGGAATCCTGCAGGGCAGTCCACAAATCCATAGGAGTGCGAGGTGGTGGAGATCTCTTCTGAACAGCACGTTGCAAGGCATCCCAGATATGCTCGATAATGTTCATGTCTGGCGATTTAGGTGGCCAATGGAAGTGTCTAAAGTCAGAAGAGTGTTCCTGGAGCCACTCGGTAGCAACTCTTGATGTGTGGGGTGTCGCATTATCATGCTGAAATTGTCCAAGTCCGTCGGAATGCACAATGGACATGAATGGGTGTAGGTGATCGGACATGATGCTTACGTACTTGTCACCTGTCAGAGTTGTCTCTAGACGTATCAGGGGTCCCATATCACGCCAACTGCACACGCCCCATACCATCACAGAAGCTCCACCAGCTTGAACAGTCCCCTGTTGACATGTAGGGTCCATGGATTCATGAGGTTGTCTCCATACCCGTACACGTCCATCCGCCTGATGCAATTGGAAACGAGACTCGTCAGACCAGGCAACGTGTTTCCAGTCATCAACAGTCCAATGGCGGTGTTGGCGGACCCAGACGAGGCGTAAAGCTTTGTGCCGTGCAGTCAACAATGGTACACGAGTGGGCCTTCGGCTCCGAAAGCCCATATCAATGATGGTTCGTTGAACAGTTCGCACGCTGACACTTGTTGATGCCCCAGCATTGAAATCCGCGGCAATTTGAGGAAGTGTTGCACGTCTATCTCGTTTAACGATTCTCGTCAGTCGTCGAAGGTCCCGTTCTTTCAAGGTCTTTTTCCGGCCGCACCGCTGTCGGAGATTTGATGTTTTACCGGATTCCTGATATTCACGGTATACCCGTGAAATGGTCGTACGCGAAAATCCAAATTTTGTCGCTATCTCGGAGATGCTATGTCCCATCTCTCTTGTGCCGACTATAACGCCACGTTCAAAATCACTTAAATCTTGATAACCTGCCATTGTAGCGGCAAGAACCGATCTAACAGCTTTGCCAGACATCTCTTGTCTTATATAGGCGCTGCCGACCGCATCGCGTTACGCTGATTGGTTGCAAAGCTCCGTTATTTGCATACGCACGCCTGTACCAGTTTTTCTTGGCACTTCAGTGTACGTGCATTATGTATTTTTTAATGAAAAGGTACGCTAACATATATACTTAGGGTTTACTTGTGCAGAAGTTCAAATCCTTTTGCAATTTTGACTTGCACGCTACTTTACTTTCTATTGCCTTTAAAATTTAGTTTATCGCATGGACGTGGAAATATTCGACGAAACAATACGCAATATAAATAAGACACAAAAAACAACGTTTTAGAAGCGTATTTATGTAAATACGCTTACATAAATACGCTTCTAAAACGTTGTTTTTTGTTTCTCATTTATCGCATGGACTCAGATCTTGACGTTTTATGATACCGTATTTGCGTATTTAATGTCCATCTGAAAAGAAGGCCCTCCATAACGCGACAATACGATGACTGATGATCAGTAATTGGGGTCGTACTAATTTTTGGAAGAGAAAAGGCCTTCCCAGTTCTAAAAAAAAGAGGGGATTGTGGACGTAACATATGGAGGGAGTGGGTGGATGGGGAAAATGATCTTTGCAAAAACAAATTTTTCCCAACATGCTTTTTTTTTTGCTGGAGCACTGATTTTCATGCTAAGATTTTCCAGTCTCTATTTAATTATCGGAGGATGACCGCAAATATTATGCGTTAATGCGGGGAATATAACATTGATCCTATGTCAATAATTTGGGTTCCAGTAGATTTTATTCTTACAAGCGGGATGTTCGATTATCCGTAACCGGTTAAGTGGGGCTGACTGTATAAAGTAATGCATAGATTGGATTGAGTGGCGCCAAGTTGTTAGTGGCACAAATATCTCTCTCGTGAAGGTGGTCCTGTGGTGAAGCGGTGGTAACGCGTTCGCTTAACATGTGATTACCTCGGGTTAGACCCCTAACTCTGTGAAAAAAAGAACCGCTTACCTACTAATAGTTTCCTGTAGCCCGGGGATTGACTCCCTAGTTCTCTTAAAGGCTCGGTGGATTTGTCGAACCAACCGCACAATAACTGAAGTTTACTGTGTTTGGTGCAGTATGACTAAAGCCGGTTTTATGCTGTAAAATGCAAGCAAACGAACAATTGAATAAGAGCTTTTCGATTGTCAATTAAACAAAATTGGAAAATACTGAATTTCAGCGACTGTATACTTGCGTATTCTGGTAGCGTCGGTCGATGATCCCAGAACGCCCATAAACTCAGCGATCATCTGTGTCTTAAAGCACTCCTCCCATCATCTCTGTGTTCAATGTCTGTTGTTCGTCTATATGTATTTATTATACAAAAAACTAAAGGGCACACCCCAGTAGCTGCACGCGAACATGCTTCACGTGTACAGAGCGGGCTTTTAGCTACTAATTGGTTGGGAAAAAAAAGAAGAGGGGATTCCCTCTACTTCTGTCATTACGCAACATTGCGTCAAATATTGCGAATTTTTATTTTCAGGGTTGATTCTCCCCTCCCCTCTTTGTTTATTTTCAATGTAAATTTTACTTGTTACTCTATTGTTTAAAATGCCACCGGTTGTCGATTTCAACGATTTCGTTATAAAATAAACAAAACAATAACAAAAAAAAAATGATATAAATTATTTCTAGATGTGATAATTTTCAATGTGAATTTCCCTTCTTTCTCTTCAGTAAAGATGTCCCCTTTTGTCGATTTCAGTGTGATGCTGTTATAAAATAAACACCAAAAAATTAATAGAAATTATGTCTAGAAACGATTACTTCCAGTGTTGATTTTCCAAACTAGTAAATTGATGAGTAAATCGACACTTTGCAGTCTACTAACGTTTATCAAATAAAACAACCCGTTATTCTCTTCCCTCTTTTACGTACTGTGCATTCACACTCAGTTGGTGTGTGATATCGTTAGCAGACGGGTTAGTCCATTGCAGTTTAGGGAAGGCCGTCTTGGAGGAAGTGGTTTTTCCCTCGCGAAAAACCAGTTTCGGCAAGACGCCCTTCCCTAAACTGCAATGGACTAACCCGTCTGCTAACGGTATCAGGCGTCAGGTCTGCGCGAACGCACAATAAATAAATTTAGATTCTGATGTTCTGATTTTTAGTATTTAGGATTCAATAAGGATTTTTAGCATGTCGATTTCAATATTTTTTTTTTACTATTAAGGTTTCAGTTTTATATCTTTTTCATTTGACATTTACAAAGCTATTATAAAAACCTTATGGTATACGCTCGTAATAAAACAGACAACTAAAAAAAATCAAAATTTTACAGAGGAGACAAAGACATTTTTGTTATTATTATTAAGTGACCTTTAATAAATGTACTTCCATATGACACTATCTGGCGAGAAAGTTTTGAAATATGTTTATGAGACTTTTTCTGTTAAAAATATAACATATTCTCACAAAATGGATGATTATTCTGAAAGTTGACAGTTTTAATTTTGGAGTTGTGTCACTTTCATTACAAGGGACGATATGAAACTTACTATTTATTTGATGTTAAATTTTAAACTCGCTTTGTTTTTTTAAAGCAGAGATTTCCACGGACGTGTGCGTGTTTGGTGTGTGTGTGTGTGGGGGATACGATGAAATCAAGTTCTGATACCCATGTTTTTGGCTCAAATTAGAGACTTTTGAGTGATTGACAATTGACTACGAATTAATTATTTCCTACACGAGTCCTCCCTTGAGGACTCGTGGACTGTTCGTTCACGAAAAGAAGTCCGATGGAACAGTTAGAAATAACGGGAGGTGACGTCACAAACGGGCTAGCCGATTACAGCAGAGGAGGACTACAATTTCAGAACTTTGTTTTTTGGCGAACGTTTATTGGTGCCAACAATTAGTATATATTTCATTTGTGAATACGTTGTTGTAAGTAGCTGGCCGGTTTGTTACTTCACCTCCCGTTATTTCTAACTGTTCCACCGGACTTCTTTTCGCGAACGAACAGTAGTAAAGCTCGGGAAAAGAAAAAGAAATCTCGTCTCAGGTTAGATCCAATCCAACGACTTCTTGGTCACCAAGGGGTCTGAAACCAAGTGGTCGTTGCTGCGAGTCTAGCTAGACACGAGGTCTTTTTTTTTCCCTCCGAAACTTTGCGTATGATACCCCTTAAGGAAACGTGTGTTAATCCCCAACAATGTACGCAGAAAGTTCGTAAGGGATGGTTACTTGGCTTATAAGGAGGGGGGGGGGTTATAGGGCTACGACTTTATATATTTATATGCATATTTACAAAATTGCAACGTAATGGGGGAGGGGGATTATGACCCCATCAACCTTAGCTTACGCCAGTGGTCAACTCATTCGTGGTCAGTTGAGAACAACTGTCATTCTCGGAAATTGTACTGACCCTGAGAAGGGCAATGATTTCTGAAATTTTAATACATGAGTAAAAAAGAAAAAAAAAATCCTTGTCCACTTGATTATGTTTCCTAGCTTCTATTGCAAAAATGAGAAATTGAAGTCAGGTTTAAAAAAAAAATGAGACCAATTAATTGTTAGGAAAGGAAATTATGACAACTTAATTACTTTTTGAGAACGTTGAACATTAACTTTTTCTATATGAAAAATCAGTGCCGACACAAAGCAGTAAGCTTTGCTCGAAAGTTTTAAGGTATTGATATTTTGTGAAAAATCGAATACTTTGGATTTTACTGCCTCTCTTTCCCGTTTAATCAATCCAGGAGCTTTCATCATGAAACCGAAAGTTTCTTTGTGAAAAAAAAAAAAAGTGAGAATAATTTAGGAGTGTGTCATGTTAAATAGAAGAAATGGAGACATTTTCTAACCGTTGGTGCAGGCAGGAAAACTGCATTTTATAATTTGGCAATAATAATTATTATAAAAATGCCATACAACAGCAATGGGATATAAATTTGAATGAATTTTTAAAACCTTAGTAATTTGAAGTTGAGGAAGAAAGTCTAAAAATTTTTTATTCCTTTTCCGTATTGATTTCCTTATTTCGCTTAAGGTGTTACTCCTCCATGCACCACCAGTTCCATAAATTATGAGTGACACCCATCGAAAAGATTTTTTTTCATCAGAATATACTTATTATGATCAGTAATTTTATTGGAGGATTCAGTGGGTGGGGCTCATTAATTTGTTTGTGGTTTTATGGCGCAAAAATAGCAAAGGTCACGTTGCGTCGGAAGCTATAGTTTTCCGAAGGATACAAACCTCCACAGCCAAAGGAACCAGATCCCGGACTGGAAAACAGCTTGGGTAGAAAAACGGCATGCATTCTACGATATAACTTGCAGTCAAACCCAGGAACGAAAGCGTTATGCTAATGCGTTACCACTACATCACCACGGAGCAGTGTATTTACATTAAATTTCGAGGAATTTGAACCTCTATAGACCTAGGTGAACCAATTTTAGTGAGCAGTTAGTTGGCAACTGTTATTTTGTATTTTTGCAACGCCGCGAGTCGAACTTGAATTATGAGCAGGCTGGGTAAACGCTTTACCACTACGCCACCTTAGGGCCGGGCTTGGAAGTTACAGCCCCCAACCTAGCACAGCTTATGCTGAATGAAAGAGTGCTCCGATAGAATGTAAACACTTTATAGGGGGAGTAAACTCCA
>QLNU02006383.1:37985-52284 GCA_006491805.2 Dysdera silvatica | reverse complement strand
AGTTTTTGTGAATTTTCATGGGGCAATTTAATTACACAGTAATTTTCAACACCCACGTGTAAATAAGCTAAGACTAGAGCTTTTCTGTCTAGGAGAAAAAGAGACGCTTTCCCCATCCTGGATTCGAACCAGGGTCCCTCCGTTTAGCCCGGAGTGTCTTGGACCGCTAGACGAATGAGGACAGGAAACAACGCTCTCTTTCTCCGTATGTAAAGGTGTTAAGGTATTATTACCCTCCGCAGGGATAACACAATTGCCAAATAATGGTTATCGCTGAGAAGGGTAGTAATATCTTGAATCCTTATATTAATAACATATATATAACAGGAAAATGTGTGTACGGTAACCAGAGATGAGATAAATTACTTAGTAATACGACCCCCCACAATCCTTTACGGATAATACGAATTACTGTTAATACGAACAGATTTTCTGTTCCCCTTGGTGTTCGTCTTAACGAGGTTCGACTGTATAAAGTTTTAATAATGTTCTAAAACAAAGAATATCATTATGTGGATATTCTTTTCTCCATGTGTTTTAATTGTATTGGCAGATCAGTGTTAACACATCTGAAACACGTTGAAAGTATGCGAATATATATAATATGTGTGAATATATCCAGTCAGCTCTTTTAATACGAAATAATTAAAGCGAACTGTTCTGATATATACGTTGTAATTTGTCCTGTTCTGATTTCATCGTTCAATAGATCAGGCTATGGCTCGTCCTATCATATTAATGTATCCAATCTGCCTTAACCCCCCCAGAGCTGTGTCACGGAAAGCAATATGGAGCATCTCTTGTACCAATGAATAACAGCTACTGGTCGAGGAATTCTATTGTACGTGGAAAGCGAAAGTCGACTTTTTCCGGATTTATCACAGTTTCCTTCCGTATTGTTCCGGATCATGAACCCGGAAGCCGACTTGCGATATCAATACTCCACCATCACTTGATACGAACTATAGAAGAAAGAAAATAAATTTGTTTCTTCTCGTTTAATATCCGGTTTCACCTCGACTATAGGTTTTGTCCCTTCCTTTACAGCCATGAAAATCACCACTTTTTACATGTTACCCTCAACATGAAAAGATCTATTTCTTTTGTTCCAGAAAACACATATTGAAATAGGCAATACAACCAGTAGGAAATTAGTAGAGGGTAATAGACCAGTAGGCGTTTGGAAAATGCATAGTGTTGTATGCAATTAGGACAGATAGCAGAGAAGTAGGCAGTTAGAAAAATGCAGTAAAATATTGACAATTAGTATATATAAAGCGCATATATGGATCTTCCCTATATGTTCCCTCTCTGTGTTTACCTCACAAATTTAAGAAATTTCCTACGAAATGTTGGGCTCATATGAGAATAGAATGTTTATTTAACCTATGGGCAAATTTTTGTGATATATCCGTTTCGCAATTCTAATGTTACGTTGATATTTTTGAGATTAAGAATATACTGACTTGATTAGGCTGATGGCAGAGGAGAGCTTAAAAGCAGTAGATTTTTCATTACGAAGCTCTCTTCCAGATAGGCAACATATTACAAAAAAATTGTCTCATATTCTTTTTACATCGACTTCACATTTTTTTTTCAATTTAATGACGAGGCGAACAATAATCTGAATTTCGTTAGACTACGAATTGTTTTATTGATTTGTGGCCTTATTTGAAAAAATGTGCTATTGGGCAGGAAGGAATGAAGCTTGAACTGATGCGTCATGCCAAGCTTTAAAATCTTTCCTTTAATTTGAATAGAATTGGATACAACTCTTAAGATGAGAGACTTAAGATAGGACCCTTAGAGATGAAGAAAAATTTGATTAGTAAGATTATAATCGCCGTAAGTATGGTCCAATATTATAAAATAAAACACTTTCCATGCAAAACATAGCAAATCCTGAATCTAAAGTAAAAACAATAATAATTATAAAAGGAATAATAATCGAAATCATATGCTATAATCAAATAAATATAATATAATTAAAAAAAAAAGTGGCTAGCGGAGTAAATTAAATACTCTAAATACATGCTGTTTTTAAACGAGAATCTTTCGTTACTTTGGTAGGATTTAAAGAATATTACGAGAATAGCAAGCTTTTACAGTAAACATCATTACTTACGAATTCGCAAAGCCGGGAGTCCAATGTATTTATTTACTTGAAATGTGACGAATTGAAAATATCATTAGTCGCCAATAAAAGGCGTTATGTTATGTATATTTTGTGCGGAATGTATGACCATATGAGTTTCGAAGAAGCTATGATATCTATCAATTTGCCAACTTTGAGTTTCACTTCGTAAACAGAGTTTGAAGAAAAAAGAAGATAGCATGCGGCAGGTAATTTTTTGTAAAAAAAAGACGCTATTGAAAAAACAAAATTGATTTTTTTTGTAAAAAGAGTAACGAGATGTCGGCAAATTTTGAAATTTTGAAATTGACAGAAAGCAAAAATTACAAACTTCATGAAAATGATAAATAGCTTCAAAAATTTCATCGAGGTTGTTTAGATACCTCAATGACAATGCATGATGACCCACACACAATAAGTAATCATATATGGAGTGAGGGGTCGAATATGAAAGGAAAATATAATTCAAGTAAGCGGAAACCATAACACGGCGAAACGAAACAAAACTATATATAGTGAATCGGGGGAAGAAAGTTTAACTATTCAACGACATTATATTTAGGCGTTTTCAAATAAAATAATGTGGGTATCGGAAATGAATACTATGAATATTTTTATACTTACTGAAAGATTTTGATATCAAACCTCATTGTTTTATGTTAGGTTTGTGGCACTTTTTCATACTATGGCATTTTGGGCATCTTACCCCGAAGAACTGGGTAAGATGGCAAAGTTGTATTAAGTGTACTTACGTTAAATTAATAGGAATGAAACATCATTTATTGAAAACATAGTAGGAAAAACACAGGGTATCTACTGAAAAGAAAATTAACAACATTTTTTCAGCGATTGCTGATGAATTTGTAAAGTATTTTTCAGATATTAATAGTCATGAATTGCCTTTACCACTGGCTACCGTTACTGTGGATCAGCACATTTATTGCACATATCTGTTTCTGATGTGCATGTTTTGTGAAGCCATTCCTTGCAAATGATTCTAACCAAGGTACTTTAGGCCCTTTTTTTATCGCAATAATTTATGTTGCAAACAACACAGTTATTTTTGCTGTCTTCGCCTTTCTTCTTTCGAATTTGCAAATCACCAACTTTTCCGTTTTGTTTCCTCTTTTCTACTTTCATTTTCACTTTCTCGATGTGTTCATGTTCAGTTAGTAGACCTACTGTCGTCATTCTTCGTTTCTTCTCCTTTGGATGTAAAATAGGAATAGGAAATATGTCCTCAAACGAACACCCTGCTTTCGAAAGAACTTTGCGTTCGGCATTTTCTAATACGTCCTGTGTTATTGTCTGACCCTCTTGATCTTCTGATGTAGCTGAAGAAAGAGCACAATCTGAAATGCAATATGCTTCCTCGGGTATACTTTCTGGCTCATACGGCCAAATACCACAGGTTTTAAAACTACTAGAAGCTTTATATTGCGTTGCTCCCTTCTGCCATGCCTCTTTTAACAAAGGGCCAAATTGAGCCCTAGATAATACCTGGATGTGCTTTCATCCATGTTGTCACAGCGTTGTAAAAAAAAATGTTTCAAAGATTTAAAAACATATCTGTCAAGAGGTTGTAGATAATGAGTAGAATGAGGAGGTAAACAAAACATGATCACATCATTGTTTGTAGCTATTTCCAGCATGTCTGGATCTTCGTACATGCTTCATGGCAAATTGCAGATATTCTTTGCTCCATTGTACTCTATTTGACGTTCGGACATGTGTACGAGGCATATTTACTTAAAATAATGAAAAATATATATTTTTTTAAATCTGCCATCTCACCCCGAAAAAAAATAGGCATCTTTCCCTAGAGTCGGGGTAAGACGCCATGTTAGTCACGTGACGACGATTGCGAAAACTAAAGCTGTTATATATCAGTACGTTAACAATAAAACCTCTACTATACAAATAGTATGGAAAAGTACAACTTCACATTATACTTTTTAATCTATAATGACTGAATATATCACATTGAAATAATTTGGGCAGTCCAAATCTTAAACTTATAAATGATTTTTCCTATAAATCCGGACACATAAGATCGCGACCTTCCTTTTACAAATTATTTCACAAGGTGCCTATCGTCTTCAATGGGGAAAAGCCCATTCTGCCATATGTGACTAAAATTGGAAACTATGAAAAAATAAGCATCTTCCCCCGATGGCCATCTTCCCCTGATTCACTCTATCAGTATATATATATATATATATATATATATATATATATATATATAGCAAATAATAAAAGAGCATAAAGTTACTTTGAAAAAGCAAAATCAGGCGAAAGCGTGGAACCAGAAAGAAACTTGTTTATTTTTCCTTTATAACCCTTAGGGATATGGACATGTAAGACATTCGTTCGAGTTGGAAGAGAAAAAAAAAAGGAAATGGGAGCTTAACTCAACTTCAGAGTTTATTGCAAATATAAACTTATTTTTATATTGAATAGCTAGCAAATATCATTGTTATTGCATATGAATAGGTTTAGTTTGCATTGTTGTTTAAAATCTACGAGAAGAGATTGAATACGGAATATCGCAAATTGAATTAAAGATGACGCTTGTCCACATATCAGCTTCTTTTTAGAATGCAACTTGGTGCCATTTCTGGTAATTTTGAATTTTATTCTCACTATGTTAATGTGTCGTTATGCAACGTTTTTCATTGGATGCTAAACAAAAACATTGATTAAAGAAATTGACTGAAAATATGTTATTTCTCTACGTAATTCAAATAGAAATTCTAAGAAATAATTAAATTTCTAAGCACTAATTAAATACTTAAACTTTCGAAATGCCGGATGGAGAAAAGATGGAAAATTAATTAACGATATTGTCAAGAGAATTTTTTTGTCTTCAATAAAAAACTACAGAGTGGAACACGTTCGTAAAAAATATTGCAGTGAAATAACGTATTTGGTGCTAAGTATTCGATGTATGAGAAACAAAGACACTTATTTGTAAATAGCTTTTCTTGCAGTAATTGCTAACGCTAGGCAAGAAGAATTTTTTGTAGAAGCTTCGGAAAGCAACCCCCAACACACAATAATAATAATATCAATTCTTTATTTTAAAAAATGAAACTCCCTTGCTGAAATGCATTGTTGATTGAACATACGGCAATTTTAATATATTACATCAGGTTTTCTTAGAAAGCAAATGCTCTTCAGGAAAAGCAAGTGTTCATTTTTTTTTATTGCTTTAATATTTAAGTAAGTCAGGACGTGAGTTTAGATTAATATATTTTACGCTTTCTTCTTTGTAAAATTGGAGAGATTGACTGTCTTGCTTTGTAAATTAGACATTTTGTTTATTAAAGTAACGATTTTGTTTACATCAGTTTGCCATGATTTTAGTTTAAGCTTGAATGATTGCATTACATTTAGTTCCTTTTGGGTAAGCTGAAACGTTGAAATTGGCAAGATGTGAGTTATGCATAATATTTTTCGTTATTTTAGTGAGAAAAAGGAAAACGTCATTGTACCGAACCGTTATTTTCCTTTGCTTTGTGTAAATTTGTAATTAAAACTGGGCTCCTGGGTTTCAGAACGGTGATCATTTTGTTAAAAATTAATGTTGTTTTAACGTAAGTGTCTCAATGGAAAGTGAACTCTACGTTGGGTGAACATTTATTACATGAGCGAGAAAGAAAAATGTAACAAGACAAAATTAGCAAAATTTAGAGCTACATAAAAGAAATAGCGTTAATCTTATATCATCACCTACTGTACTAAATACATCAGGGGAAATTTCCTCATTACGTTTTACAATAAATTATTTTAAATTGCAAAATTTCACAGAAAGTCTATCTGGCTGGTTTGAAAGAATATCAATTCAAATTACTACTATAAAATAATTTCTAGATAGAACCTTTATTTTATACCCTATGCGTGTATTTTACAGACGAACAATTTGTGGTATAAAAGGTAATATTTTTGTACACCAGTTTTGGAGAAATCGTTCATAACAATGATATGATACAGTAGTATTTGGCAATTACATTTATCATTACCAAGAGAATGTTATGATTATATAATTATTATCAATTAAAATCAACAAATTTTCTGCATTTAAAACTATTGGAGAAAATATTTTCTTAATACAAATTGAGCTTCCGTGTGGAAATTTTAGAAAAAATAGATAAATGGGATTCTTAATTTAAAATTGTCTTAGTTTTTTTAGGTACAAAACATATAAAAAACATTGAAATTGAACCGTTTCCATGAAGTTGTTCACTCAGAGTAGTCACCAAAATCATACGCTTTGAATATCATGTCGTTTCTTCGTGTAATACACGAATATAAAATATCGAAGACCTTTAAGCAAATTAATTCATTACAACTTATTCTAAAGACATCAATTTTGTAAATAGTTGTGAAAATGGTTTATAATATCGGTCCATGAAATTCTAAATTTCAACAATCAGATGATTGTTAAACTTACGAAATAAAAAAATGAAAATATCAAAATCGATTTGAATTTCAAATCAAATTTAACCCGCACTTTCAATCCCAACATCCGAACTATTTAAGAAAGGATGGGTCTGCGATTTAAAACATTACTAAAAATTCGAGGATATTTAAATCGTAAATATAACTCATTATAAGATTTAAATTCTAAATCTTTCAACGATGAAGAATATGATCATTATTTATTAATTACTTCAACTTCACAATAATTAATATTTATTAATTATAGTTATTATTATTTATGAACATTATTACTTATATGAATTATTACTTGTGAGGATTATTATGTATAAGAATTATTACTTATGAGCATTATTACTTATAGGAATTATTACTTATTAATTATTATATTATTATTTAGAATAAGGTATTTTATTTATTAGATAAAAGAATAAGAATTATTACGTATACATTCTATAGATTTTTATAAGCAGGCAAATTTCTTTACCCTCCCTCTCTCTTGACAATAAGCATAATCATTATACAATAAATATTTCACTGCGATTTTTCTTCACCGAAATTAAAATTTCTAGCTAAACTTATATATAACCATTCTAACGTGATTCTAACAAACTGGTCTTAAAAAACGCTATTCTAGCGTAATTACTTTTTAACATGAGTTGCCCTGCTTTAGTAGGGAAAACTAACTGGATTTAAGAACTATTTATAACTATTTCTTTATTAAAGAGGATCAGGTAATATTTGATGAGGAACTCCAGAACGTGGCATCACGTCCCAGACCTTTCTTTTCAGTTTTTTGAAAAGATGTCCCCTTTCTATAAAACTGTTAGTTTTCCAATGCTTTTAAGTGAAACGAAAAATAAAATTTCCTTCATATTTTGGGAGACGCCATAGGAACGTGTTATACGTGACCGAAAGAGCAAGATTTCTGTTATCCAGAAATACATTTAAACGCATTTTATTTCCTATTATGATCATTGAGACTGATCGCCAAATAATCTCAATCTTGAACCAGAAGACAACAGTAATTGTTGGGTAAAAATACTTTTCGGGTATCAATCGAGAATTTTGAATAGAAATATTTTCTGAAAACTGGTTTGAAATTTAGCCTTTAAATGTCAGTAAAATCGTGCTCGAGGTGCTTTTTTTTTCAAAATTTATAACACTCGAGCTTAAAAATGGCTTCTAAACTGAAAGATGTAATTAATCAAACGGAACGGGGTGTTTTGAAATAAATAATTTTTAAAGAGAAAATTTTTGAATATGCGTGTAAAAAAGTTTACACAGTAGACAGGATTGACAATAAAACACGAAGTTGAATAAAACGTTAATAACTTTTGTTCATAATTTTCGTTTTCTTGCAAAATTTTTCAAGCGTGAAAAACCTGCATAATGAATAAAGAAAATAAATTTTTAAACCTCTTCGTGATTTACGGTTCTTTCTACGATTTCGAGAGCATACTTTGTATAAAACACACAACATAAGTCAATTATGAATTTATAAAGATATAAATAATATTTTTACTTGATATGCCCTGTTTCTCGAATAATTTTAGGAAACGCACTGTAGTTTACCTATGAAGTTTTTTTTTTTTAAATTTTACTCTTTTGCCTGCTTCTAATGAATCTATACACGCACAAAGAAATATATTTCCCTTTATCTTTGACTGGAGTCTGCATAATATGCTGTCAATTTCCAATTCAAAGCACATTATTAATAATTTTATCTACAATTTATTTAGATTGTAATATTGAACATATTTAGTATGAACGCAGATAGATATTTTTACCGCAACACTTCGAAGTGTACAGACTCCTATCGCTTTTTAAACTAAAGTTTTAATACATTCTGAATAATATTGTAAAAGCTGAGAGATCCGTATTCTCTTCCTTCTAAGCAGATATTCAGAATTTTAAGATTAAACGCGCACATATAGGCGGCGTCAAATCTCTGTCTTTTGAAACCTTCCAATCCCTGCAGTGGTAACGTATTCGGCTAGCGTACTGTTAATCCAGTTTGACTTCCAACCGTACCAAAAGCAAAGAACTGTTACTGACTAACTGTTCACTGCAGCCGGGAGATTGGTCCCCTAGGCCTTAAGAGATCCAGATTCCTCAAGGACTGCATTTTCCAGCACAGCATGGACCTTACTGTCCTTGTGCAGTAAAATCTAAGCATAGATCTCTCTTTATTATGCTCATTCTAAATTTATCTATCTAGTTCTGAACTTCTAAGAAATTTCATAAAATACTTGTAAAAGTTGAAGAAGTTTGCATTTTATGAAAGAAGTAATCAACTTTTTGAAAGAATCAATTTTATTGCGTAGAGGCTAAAATTCGGACATTTACTGTAGATTATGACTTTGGAAATTATCTCTTTCTCAAAAAGTTGTGCAGTTAAATTTTCCTATTGATTCACATACTCAACGTTAAAATTTGCTTCTGGATCTGTTTTTATGTTAGTAGAGTAAGCCATTAAAACTACAAATAATTGCGAAACAAGTATTCTGTAAACATTATAATTATATCTTAGAAAATACTCGGTTATTGATTTACAAAGCACCTAGTTGCATCTTGCCCCATTCATCAAATTTGATGTATCTTATACTTTGTATCCATTCAAAATTTACACAAAGACTTTTCTTCACGGAAAGGTGCAAATTTTTCCCATTACCAGATACATCATCTTCCATTATAAATGGCACGCCTGCTCTAAATTTAGTACTAGCGTATTAAAGAATTTTTTTGTTTATACAAAGCCAACAGTGGCGTTCTTTGACGATCTGTGACAAAGTTCTTTGCTTTACAAAGTAGAGCATACTAAATACAGGATATATACTGTTGAAATTTTTGAAATGATATTTGGGTATTTGTCATTTGGTCTCGTTCTTATAGTGTAAAATTTATCAATAACTTCTCGGTTTCGCCGACGAAGTAAAACGGCCGAAAACGTGAAAAGTTTCACTTTACTGAGAGTCAGACTTGTTAAAGTTTGGAACGATTTTTCAGAGTGTGCATTTTTGAATCACATGCACTATAATGACGCATCGAGAGATGTTTTACTCACTTGGGGCTCATAATCATTTAATTAAAGTGTTTTTCATTTGCCTTTATTTACATTTTACCATAATCTGGAGAAATGAAATTAACTACAACGATTTGAGGGCAATTATTAGTTGTACTCTCAGTATTCGCATTTCGTACCGAAAGTATTCATTGTATTCTCCCTGAGAAAATTAAAACATATGTGCCATGTATACCTTTTCGTTTTCCATTTTGAAAATGTTCTCTCATGCACAAATAAATTTACCTGCACGATGTCTGGTGCTAAAATAGCACATAGCACTATCATCTAATCAGTGCATACAGCATAACCAATCAAAAACGCCGTAGCTAAGCCTTGTAGTACAGTTTGCACTATCTATGAAAATCGGGTACGAACTTTTGCAATCACCCAATATATAGCAAAATTGTAGTATGATTGTGACATGTAGTACCTTCTAATGTAATATACATAAATACACTACACTTAAGCATATATTAATTTAGACAAAGTTAAAGTAGAAAAGTAATATAACACTAGGTAGTCAAACCAAGTAAATTTAAGTAGTAGAAACAGCTTAGAATAAAAACTGAAATTATAGTAGTAAAAAGCAAAGAGGAGTGAAGATGGATTTAAGAAGAACAACGTTTTAGGTGTAAGAGAAAAAATTTTAACACATTATTCGACGTACGTTTCGGACGGGCAATGGCCGTCCCTCGTCAGGAATTCGAGTGATCTAAAATTAAACAGAAATGAAGCGTTGCCGTATCAGAACTGCAGTTTTGCCGTTTCGGAGCTGAAGTGTTGTCCTGTCCATTTGGGCAATGCTAGCGCCATCTGTTGGTGACGCACGAAATCTAGTAGAAATTGAAGAGAGATTTGGTGTTTGGAGGACCGAAATTAAGTTTTTCCTCTCCTGGGTGAAACTCGGAGTCGTCTTTTGATCATTAACGACATTTGCAGAGTTAAGATTTATAAAGAAAGCTTCTAAACGATCTAATTCGGCTGGCGATCTCGGTTGACGGATAATTGACGCCACTTGGAAATTGAATTTGTGTTTTTTCTCCCAGCAATGAACTGCGATGGAGAATTTATTAAAATCAGCCTTTGATACATAACGCCGATGTTCTTTAATTCTGTGCAGTAAAGCTCATTTGGCCTGGCCGATGTAGGATAAATTATATTGGCAAAAAATTTGGTACATTCCCCAGCGTTTTAGTGTAGGAAGTTCATCTTTAAGTTTAGAGGGTTGAATTTTATTGAAAGGGGAAAAAATAAATTTAAAGTTTGCAAGTCTGAGAATTTTTGCAACAGAGAAGTTAATTTTTGGAAAAAACGGAAGTACGACGGTACCAAAGTGTTCAATGTCCACGTGGTTAGACCAACTAACCAAGTTTGTTGACCAACAGATGGAGCTATCATTGCCCAAATAGACCGGTAAATACGGCAACACTTCTATTCTATTCATTCTATTCATCTTTATTCATATCAATGTACAACATATTACAATACGTGATTCATGAAACTTTGAATTTGATTAATATACAACATTTAACTTAATACAAAATTATCTAAAAATAAAAATTAGGAAGCAATTGTACAAAGATATTGGAGACACCGGAAAAAGACCAGTTTAACTGATCTGACTAGTCCAGTGCCCCCCCATAAACATAAAATACCTGCTAACATCAGCACCATGCTATTTATTAATTAAGTAAATGTGTAATTTCAATAAATAAAAAACAGCAAAAAGAGAAATGGCTGAACATCGGTAAGGGGCAGAAAAATTCGAGGAAAAAATAATTTCTCGAACCATGCGCTTAAATTCTGAAAGGGAATGAATGTAAGGGAGGTTATGACCGATATAATTCCAAATTTTTGGACCAATATTGTTCAAAGAGGTTCCACCAATATTGGTACGAGTGTGTGGTATTCTAAACATAGGTATTGATCCAAGATCATATTGTGGAGTAAATGGAACAAAATATATCGAGTCCCCAAGAAAATTAAAAATAATTCGTTTGAACATTAAGATCTGCATTAAATAGCAATATAGTGAAGTTACTGGAATGATATTAAAAGATGAGTAAAATGTCAAAGGATCAGATCGATTAAATCGATTTGGAAAGAAAATTGTAAAAAATCTATTTTGAAGTCGTGATAATCTAACTGTGTTTGTACTCGTAGAAAAAGACCAAAGATCAAAAACCCAAAATTGAATAATGAGGCCACTAACGAATGATAGAGCGTCAGAACAATCCTAAGTGGAAGAGAAGTCCTAAATCGCGTCATCATTCCAATGGTCCTTGAGACCTTTAGGCAAACATTATCGTATTGGCGGTTCCAAAGCAGTTCTGCTGTGAAAGTTATATCCAAGAATTTTACCTCATCACAAAATTTTATTACAATACCATCATAAATAATAGGTAAAATTGGAAAAATGTCACGTTTTGATCGTGTGAAAACCACAGTTGATGATTTATGTGTATTGATCGTAAGTTTATTAGCTAGAAACTATTCAGTCATATCATAGAGCGCAGTGTTAGCAATAACAATTAGATCCTCCAAACAGTCACCAACAAAAAAAAATAGAAGTGTCATCTGCAAATAAGATTGTAGAAGGAATACATGAAAGGGATAGTAAATCATTAATGTAAATTAAGAATAGTGTGGGACCCAAAGGAGAACTCTGAGGAATACCAATATTGACCAAGGAAAGTTCAGAGGCACCACCAGTCATTGCAACAAACTGTCTTCGATTTTGAAGGAAAGATGAAAAGAGAGAATGAGTAACACCACGAATACCAATATATTTAAGTTTTTCAAGTAAAATATCATGAGAAACGGAATCAAAAGCTTTAGTTATATCTAAGAAGATTCTAATAGTAAACAGGCGATTATCAAGTGCAGAGGAAATAATATTATGAGCATGTAAAAGTGCAGTCTCAACAGAAATCCCAGTACGAAACCCAAATTGATTAGGATGTAGAATATTAAAATGTTCAAGAAATTTAATTAGTCTAGTATTAATTAATGACTCAAAAACTTTGGCAAAAACAGATAAAATTGAGATCGCCCTATAGTTCCCGGGATCGTTTCGATCCCATTTTTTTATAAATCATTGTAATACGAGTAATTTTCAGTAAGTCTGGAACAATACCTTGTTCAAAACAATTATTAAATAAAATTAAAATAGGATCAACCAGGAGATCCGCAGCCGCCACAATAGCTCGAGGAGATATTCCGTCAAATCCAGGCGAATGTCTAACATTCAAAGAGGCAAGACGTCTCAGAAGTTCAACACGGTCAATAGGTTCCATCACAAAAGAATGATCTACACCAGGGGAAAGCCGAAGAAAGTCTGAAGAGTCCACTCGAGTAGAATGAAGAGAATTCAATAACTCCAAAGGATGGCTCTGTAGATAATCAGAAAATGCATTAGAAATACTCTGAGGACTAGAAAAAGATTGCCCCGATAATTAATTTTTGATAAAAAATGTCCACCAGTACGAGATGCATAAGAAAGTTTATTGAAATAATACCAAATTTGGCGTAAGTTAATGTTATTAAATAAATCAAAATAATATTGTGATTTCGCTCTTTTAAGATCCTTTGAAGTAAATTCCTATAAGATCGAAACTCCCCGAGATCTGTTAAACAGCGAGAGGTCAAAAATCTTTTAAAAAGTTGGTTTCTATATCTAATTTTCCGAAGAAGAAATTGTGAAATTCATGGCTTGCGCTGTCTTTTTCTCCGAAAACACTGGGCTAGAGGAAATGCCATTTCATAAAGGGAGGTTAGAATTTCAAAAAAACGACTATATTGCAGATTTATATCAGTGGTAGAAAAAACTATATCCCAATTAACAGAAGATAGTAAGTCATTAAACTTTGTTTTGTTTAAATCATTGAAGTTTCTGGTTAAATTATTTAAAGGTAAATCACTTCGTCTGGAAGTATCATTGAAATGGAGAAAGGAGATTGAAGCAAGATGGTCACTTAAATAATAATCAAGAACAAATGAAACTCCATATTTCGAGTTAGTGAAAAGGGGATCAAGAAGGGTCTGGGAGGTGCTAGTGATTCGAGTAGGACAATAAATCAAGTTTTTAAAACCAGAAGAAAGAACGATGTCCCGCAGTAATTGAGATCTGGGTGAATCTGTCAAAAGGTCAACATTAATATCTCCTGTCACTACCAAAAAATTATTGTTTGTAATCGCATAATCCAAAATTCCCGAAAATTTCTCCAAAAAAAAGATTAAAAGCCCCGTCCGGTGGTCGATATAAAACTGTTAGTAATAGGTTACTGCTTTCAATTGTAACTGCCTCCAAAAATGGCAAACTAAATGTTAAATCTTTACAATAAAGAAAATGGTGAAGTCGATAAGCTGTATAGATGGCCACACCACCGCCCACACCCCGATGTCTATTTGAGAAAAAAACACGATAACCTGGCAAATCAAACGTCTCATTTTCGGAGCACCATGTTTCCGTAAAACACAATATATCAAGATCAAAAGAGAGAGAATCCAAAAAGATCGTAATTCGATCAGAGGCTGAAAAAATACTACGAACATTAATATTAAGGAAGGAAAGATTGTAAATAGGAGGAAGAAGAGACCGCAAATCCGATAAGTTAACAAAATCATAAGAGGATGATTTTAATGTTTGCCAAGTCAAC
>QLNU02006383.1:23148-37885 GCA_006491805.2 Dysdera silvatica | reverse complement strand
AGACCCACACGCTGAACGTATGTGACGATGTGTGGAACCGGCCAGGCCAGTAACCTAGTGTCCTACCCCGCCTTCAAGTGGTGCAGGCTGAGCTTTCTATTTATGTGGCAAATTAATATTTGCTGCACGGATAGAAAGGCGGAAGGGGAGGGCTAATTCACCAACCCGTCTAGCCAGCGTGGTGAAATTATGGCTAATTCCTCCATTATGTTGACACACCAGAAACCATGGCCCCTAGTCTCCAGGTGCTGGAGTGCTCCTGATCAAGGCAGCGGTCAGTGTGGCATGAAAGCAGGGGGTGCTAAGAATCACTGGAATGGCCCAGGCTGCCGTTTGTTATTGACCTTGGCAACGTATAATGGACGATCCCTTGCTTCTGAAGCAAAACTTCAGGAATTGGAAGAAGAACTTGACAAGATCAAATGGGACATTGTAGGACTCAGTGAAGTTAGAAGAAAAGGTGAAGAGTTGGTGGAACTTAAAAGTGGACATTTGTTTTATTATAGAGGAACGGAAACTGGAAGAACAAGTGGTGTTGGCTTCTTAATCAACAAAAGAATTAAAGACTGTCTTCTGGAAGTTGAAAGTACATCAGATCGAGCAGCGAGGCTCGTTGTTCAACTAACCCAGCGATACCAACTTCAAATAGTACAGGTATATGCACCAACATCAAGCCATACCGACGAAGAGGTTGAAGAATTTTATGAAGAAATCAAACAGCTACATACCAAGGGGAAACAACATATCAAGCTCATCATGGGGGATTTCAATGCAAGAATTGGACAACAGGAACAAGGAGAGACATCGGTTGGTAAATACGGATATGGGGAAAGGAATGAACGTGGCGATCAACTCATCGAATTTGCAGAAGCTGAAAATCTTAGCATCATGAATTCATTTTTTAAGAAGAAACCGCAAAGAAAATGGACATGGAAACACCCAAATGGGGGAACTAGTGAAATTGACTATATCCTGGCAAACAAGAAATCAATTATTGAAGATTGCAGTGTACTGAACAGATTTAATACTGGAAGTGATCATCGAATGGTGAGATGTAAAGTGCACTTAAATACTAAATTAGAACGACAGAAGCTCATTAGGAAACAAGTAAGTAAGAGGGTGGATCTAATGAAACTGAAAGTAAATACCGAGGCATTCAAGTTGGAATTAAAAAATCGCTTTTCTGCACTGGAAGGACTTATTGAAGAAATTGATATCTCAGAAGCAAATGAAAACATTGTTAAGACAATAGTTGAAACTGCTGGGGAAATTGGTGGTGTAACCTGTAAAAAGCACAATAGCAAATTATCTGAGAAGACGAAACAGCTCATGAAAAGGCGAAGAGATATGAAGGTGGACAATCAAAATACCAGTTCCAGGATTGAGTACATAGAACTTTGTAAAACTCTGCGCAAAAGCATGAAAGAAGACATAAGAAAATTCAACTGTGAGCTAGTAAGGAAAGCCATTGAAAATAACAAGAGCCTTAGGGTTGTTAAAGGAAGTTTATCTGTTGGGAAGAAACACATCATTGCATTAAAAGGAGAGGATGGCACCGTAACAAGAAATAGGGAAGAAATACTTAGAAGAGTTGAAGAATTCTACAGAAAACTATATGAAGGAAACAGTGGATTAAACGAAGACTCTGAGATAGTCGAAGGAACAGCTCCTAAAATCTTAAAAGAAGAAGTAGCATTTGCAATAAAAAGTATGAAGAAAGGAAGATCCCCTGGCGATGATGGCATTACATTAGATATCTTAAAAGAAGCTGGAGAACATGTAGAAGACATACTCGCAAAATTCTTTACCAAATGCCTCAACAGTGGTAACATACCAAACCAATGGGATTCGGCAACAGTAATTCTTTTGCATAAAAAAGGTGATAAAGAGGATTTAAAAAATTACCGACCAATTAGCTTGTTACCTGCTATTTATAAAATCTTCACAAAAGTGCTAACACATCGCCTGCAGAAAAAATTAGATGCAGCTCAACCAAGAGAACAAGCTGGATTTCGAAGTGGATTCAGTACAGTGGACCATATTCAAGTATTAAGAGAATTAATTGAAAGAACACATGAATATGAACTTCCATTGTGTGTGGCATTTATTGACTATGAGAAGGCCTTGGACTCTATTAAAACGTCAGCAGTCATCAACTCTTTAAGATCAACAGAGATGTCGAGGATGTGTGTATTGACATGGTGAAATGTTTCAATAAAAATGCAAGTGCAAAATTTCGGTTACATAGAGATACCAAAACTATCAAAATTGGCAAAGGGGTGAGGCAGGGAGATACCATTTCTCCAAAACTTTTTACTTCTGCTTTACACTTGGGTGAGAGAGCAAACTAGAGTAGAGGACATCATTGTTAAAGTAAAAGGGCTGAAATGGCGATGGGCTGGGCATATTGCAAGAAGAACTGATCAACGATGGACAACAGAAATTCTGAACTGGATTCCAAGAGACCACCGAAGACCTAGAAAACGTCCTCAAACTAGATGGGTGGATGAAATAAGAAAAGAGGTTGGGGTGACGTGGAAACGAATGGCCCAGGATAGACTTGTGTGGAAAGCATTTGGAGAGACCTTCATCCAGCAGTGGATAGATAATGGTTGAATATGATGATGATATATATATATATATGTGTGTGTGTGTGTGTGTGTATAGGGTGTTCCGTAACTACCACATAAACTCCTTGGCAGACATTCTATGGTCAATTCTATGACGAAAGTCAAGAGGGACAATTTTTGATTGACGGCTTCGTTTATGAATAATAAGCACTTCAAAATTTCTATCTGAGAGCCAATAGTGCTTCAAGAGAGCGTGCTTCTACGTCGTTTCAGCCAATGACGAAAGCTGCACCCCTTGGTTTCCCCGCTTCCAGAATAAAAAGGATTTAACTCGCTATTGTAAAGAATTTCTTGGTCACGTGCTATTTAAATTTAGCGCTCAAATTTCAGTCAGTCCCACCTTAGAATGAACAGCCTTTTTTATTGGAAGAGTTCAGCTTGAAAGAAAAGTAACGCGTGTGCAAAATGCAGTGATGTAACAGAAAGCGTCGTCAGACGTTTTTAAATATTGCAACCCAATGTAAGATAAATGTAAGATAAACAGTCGCCAAGTATCGGAATAGAAGGCGAAAGAATTGTGAGGGTCCTGAGCATTTAATCGGTGTTATAAGAAAAGCATCTTAACATACAGCGGCTCCCAAAATTGAGTATACACCAAACAGATTTTTTTTGGCATCCTAAAAACCTTTATGAAATTATAATCAAAGTTAAATTTCAATAGAAATTGTAAATTACACATTAAAATATATATTAAGCCAATATATAATTCAGAATTAACAGTAGTATTTTAGAAATATATATTGTAATGCTAAACGTATAGTATTAGAAATTTCAAAATTAAGTAACGTATACACCAATAGAAAACCTCTTCACGCCATTATTACTATACGTCATGGTGGATGCTTATTACTAATTTTACTAACATTTAGTTTCGTTATTACAATGTAAGTTTTTTTTTCCATCAAGTAATTAAATTAAGAAATGAGTTCACAACGTGAAGTACTGAAATTCGACGAAATGTTCTTCGAAAATCACAACACGGGAAACCTTTGCGCGAATTGTGGGCGCATGCGTATATTACGTCCGAAGCGTACGCGTCATAAACCTTTCTGATAAGTGTATAATTTATTTTTGGTAAAAGGGGTAAGATTGAGCAGTTTTTTCATTTCAGATTTTCCTTGGATTTTTATTTGAAATTATAATTTCATCATATTTTTTTAAATGCGTAAATCGTTTTTGTAATACATAAGGTGAATCCTGATTGAAGTTAATGGAGTTTCAAGGATTTGTGGAGGGCTATACTTTACTACTTTAGATCTTATGTTTATTTTGGATTCCAAGAGCTGTCAGTACTATACTACCAAGGGAAGTTTTTTTGGTGTCAATCGCATCTACACTTGAGACTTAGTGCACTTTTTAGTACCTAATGTGGTTATTAAGATTCAGTAATTATTTTTCTGTAAAACGCAATTGTCGATTTTTAATTAACTTTTGAAAATTGCGATTTCGCGGTTATTTCCGTAAAATTTTCATCATGCGATATTTTATCGAAATGTGTAGTATTTTGTTTTTCCTTAAAACTGAAATTAGATTTTGTGTGTGTTTTTATTAAAGATTTGTCAAGATGATGAATATTGTATACGTAATTGTATCTACGCAAGGGGACTGGGGTGTCTTAAACCCCCCAGAACCCTTAAAAAATACGTTTTTTCAATACAGTTTTCTAATGTTAATAGGTAATTTTCTTTTTCTTTTGAGTTCTGCCCCAAAGAGGTCTGACCCTCCAGAATGAAAATTTAACCACTCCACTGAATCTTTGATATCAGAAACAATATGTTTTATAGGGAAAAAATCGTCCAGGTGGTACGTCCGTGCATATTCATTTATTTATTCCTAATTTTTTTAATACGCTGTATTTTTCTCTATGGCATTCAAAAACTTCATAGCTAATTATCTCCTAACTATCAAAAAGTCACTTGGCTTAGTTTACGTCTGACCCCTTCAAACAATAAATACCACAAGGTATGTTATTATATCAGTGGTATACTCAAAGCATCCTACAACTACCGCCTTACTAATAAACTTACAAGGTGCTAAACACACACCACTTATAAGGAGAGGAGGCAAGGTTTTCAGTTAGGCTTCCGGATTTTATCTATTTAAAAAAAAATACCTAGTTCTTCTAGGTGAAAATGGAAATAAAATGAAAGATAAACTTTGTCCCCAATATCCTTCTTAAGTTCAAAATTTAAATGAAATTAACAAACTGACTTATTTACCAGAAACTTTCTGAGTAAAATAAAAAACAATCATGATTGTCGAGAATAGAAAGTCACGAAAAAGTTATTCAATGGAAAAAGGTTTAAAAAGAAATGCATAATTTTTATTGATGCATAGTATCTATTCCTAAGGCGCGATAAACTTTAAATATTTACTAATATGCTATTTTATTACGAAAGGTGTTTAGGTGGTATTAAGTAAGGTATTAAGTGTTTAGCTATTGCTACAGCCATGATTTATAACAGTTGTTCAAAGTACCCCCTCCATTATTTGGCACATGATGGCACGGTATTCGATCGACTGCTGCACACGCTGCAAATGGTCGCCATTTATCTTGGTTATTGCAGCATGGAGTCGGGCAGTCATACCTTCCACTGTAGTTGGGGGTGCCCTATATACATGTTGTTTTAGATGTCCCCAATGGAAGAAATCTAGATGTGTTAGGTCAGGTGACCTAGGAGTCTACGCAATTGTCCCTTCATGGCCAATCCACCTATATGGATAATTAACATCCAACCATTGTTTAACCATTACTCCGAAGTGTGGCGGGGGACCAGCGTGTTGAAGCCATAACTTTCGCCGTATAGATAATGGCACGCCTTCCAGCAGGCTAGGAAGGATATCTCTTAAAAAGATGAGATAAATGTCGGCACTTAATTCATCTGGAAGCAGATATGGCCCAATAATTTGATCACCGATAATGCCAGAAACATTTATGTGGTATATTCCCACTGGAATCGCGATTCGCGGAAACGGAAAGGATTGCTTGTTGACCAGATGTAACTGTTATGTACATTGAATATCCCACCTCTTGTAAATCGGGCTTCGTCGGTCCACAGAATGTGTTTCAAAAGCCTTTGTGGCCTTTGGAGAATCCATTCACAAAAATCCACACGATGACTATAATCTTTAGGCATTAGGTATTGTACTTGCCTGAAGTGATATGGGTGTAAATTATTAGCCCGTAAAATGGAGTGTACAATTGATAAACTCAGTCGGAATTGGCGGGCCAGAGAGTGTACACTTACTTCAGGATTCTCCTGAATTTCATCCAGTACTGCCCGTTCAAGTCAGGGCTCAAATTCGGCAGGAGCCCACCGGAGCCCCGCTCCGGTACTATTTCAGTTTTGGCGATTATTTAAATATTAGCCGGAACCCCTAAATAGACACTGTTATGAAAATTTATTTTTTATTTTTATTTGTAAGGAATTGGTGATTAAGGTCAAGCATTTTGTTGTCCAGAAAAATGGACATAAACAATTGATATGATTTATCGATTCTTTTGCAGCCATTTGATTTTTTAATCGATTTAACATAATATTAGGGCTCCTGCACTTTTTTTGTTAGAAATTAAGCTCTGGTTCTAGTTGTGTCATCCCAACTCCACGAATACGACCACTATCGGATATCCACGTACGAAGGACGGAGCCTGTTTGTCTCAGTCGAGAATCTAATCCCCGAAATACATTGGCATCTGGATGCTTTCTAGTTGTAAATCGGGCGGCGTGTAACCTAGACGCGGCTAGTGCGTTTACCACGGCATTCTCCAAAAATAAAGTGCATGTCACAATACTCGTTTACCTTTTACTGCATTTTGAACCGACGCATTTCAAAAATTCCAAACTTTAAAATTTGATTTACAATATGGTTTCAGCAGATGCAAAGAACAGCTTGGCTTTAGCATTTCCAGATGTTACGTCGCTTTAGAGCTTTGAAGCAACAAGCAAACATATAATAGTTGCTGGATTCTAGGGAAAATAACAATTTTTCCCAAAATCGAGTATTTCCTGCCAAAGTGAGGTACTCTTGGCTTCATTATTTGTCGCCGTTAGAGATTGCACTCCCGAAGGTGAAATCCCTAAATTACGGGATTGCTCTTGCGCCATAAAAAATCCAAACAAACAAACAAAGCATACATGATTAAATATTTATTTAAATTATTATGTGAAAATATTATACTATAACCTTTCACAGTGGTTTGGGAACCCCTATTTTAGGACACTGCTTGTACAAGCAGTATGGAGGCAGGGGGGTGGGGGAGACGGAGAAGAGTTGTCTCAGAATTCAAACACATCATCAAAAATCTTTATAAGGAAACGTTTTTATGAAAAAAATAAGAGATGGTCTTCATATTTATTTTAAAAATATTTCCAAAATTTTAAAAGGTGGCTTCGATTTTTTATGCGAGTAGAAGGTCTGTCACAGCGTAATTGCGCTAAATATTAATTCTTTTTGCAATTAATTACAATAATCAACTGAAATGTATGACAAAAACTATTGGGGGCGTCTCAATATTGAAGTCTAAAAATTTAAGGTCATGCACAGAATGATTTGTCGTATTTCCTAATCTGTCCTCAAATCTTCATTTTCTTTCACGTTTAAGTCCTCTTTTCCTTACAAGCGATGAGACGTTGAAGGTTGATTCAGAAAACGTCTGGATTTAGATATTGATTCAAACGGAGATTTTTAAACGGCCCCCGATAATACTTAAAATGAAGCAGTTTTAAATAAATGTCTACATCTCAACAACTATTTAAAGGAATGAACTCTAATTTTTCTTACTTATGTTCGAGGCATTGCCGAATTGACTGTTGTCAAATTTTATATAAGTTTGTATTCAAAAATGTTTTAAATATGAATATAATAATTAATAATTGTTATAAAACATTTATTTGATAACGGAAAAGGGGAAAATGTATTGGGTTATTTGCTAGTTTAATTTAACATTAAAATTGCTTTGATTGGCTCATTATTTCGGAGATATAAGGAAAACACTCAAACACTCATTTAACATTAGGAGCTTCGGATTTCAACCATATGCAATTTGTCATCGATTTGAGTAAGTCTCAATAAATTTTATATGAATTCCATCTATGATGATCTAGAGAATCAAAATCTGTAACCAAAAATGGGTGCTGCCCTTTGAAAAAATTGAGTTGGTGCATTTTTTTTTTATGATGACGTTCCCTTATGCAAATGAGATGCACATTAGTTCATATTATATATAATTCTGAATGAAATGATACTTTTGTTTTGACAATTCGACCAAAGGGGCGTGAATAAGGAGCGGGTTTTGGTTAGTTTTAGAATCGAGTGTATATATGCATATACGCTCTTTTACCTATTCTATAAATTTTTCAATTCATATGCCTCCAAAAATAGCTTAATACATACACGTTTACCACAAATAAAAAAATGTATATACGTTGTAAAACGGTTGCTATTTTTTTTTTTCTTTTTAAAAACAATAGTCCAATTACCCGAAATGCGTTCGATCCCGATCAATTCGAATATCCAGCACTCTACTCTAATTAAATGTAAGTTTAATCAACATGAACATGTAATATTTATTCTAATAACTCTCATCATAGCCGTTGATGTGGTTATGTTAGATGATTAAATACTTACAAAGAAGGCTTTTTAAAAATACTTTTTTTCTTTGCGAGTATTAAATCATCTAATGTGCATGTAACTTCAGAGCCGTCGATGGTGCTTTCTCTAAAATCATTTGCAATACTTTTTTTTGAAGGCATATTAGCCAACATATACTTTATCATAAACGAAGCATATATTCAATAACATACTCAGGTGCATATTACTTAATAATTTTTGGTATTCTTTTCTTTTATTTTTCTTACTAAATATATAATTTTCGTTTTATTTATTACTTTATTTTATCTTTATTTAGTATTTATTTTACTTTCTCAAGGAAATATTTAGTGTTCGACGATTCTTATAATGGTTATTACCTTTTATTTCCTAAATCGCTCAATCTGAAAAATGTGTGTGGGATGTGTTGCTTGTAGCTCTTCACATATTGCTGTTTATATTTATTATATGAGCAATATTTTTTATGGCACGACTCGAATATCTTTTTCAATATTTCTAGTTAAAGAAAATTGCAGCCTAAACAAATGGAGAATATTCTAAGAGATATCCAAAAGTAAACTGCATGGCAACTTTTGTAATATATTTAATTTTTTTTAATATTTTCTGTGATGAATTTTCTAATAAGGAAATCGTTGGAGGATAAGATTGCGTCTGAAAGCGGATATCCGTAAGAGCTAATTTTTCAAGATTTAAGAAATCAAAAAAATAAAGAAACCCAAAAGTAAATTTCAAAACTACAAAATTTTGGAAACCCAACAATTAAATTCTCAAATTTGATATTTGAGTCCAAATCTCAAAGAATCCAGTATAGTAATCAATGTGTTAAGTCCAATTGTGAAGTTAAAAAATTTAATGCTAGAGTTATGAATAGTTTGCTATTTCCTTACATTAACAATATCCCAGTTAATTCTTACTTAATTTCAACATATGAAGATATAGGTGCTGGAAATTTCTACCCATATAGAAAAAGACAGGTTTAAATTACGAGAAAGGAAATATATATTCCTATATTTAAAAAAAATTACTTTGATGATTCGATAGCGATATTTTAGCATTTATTAATTTCAAATATTATATTTCGCAGATTATGCAGCTTAAAAATAAATTACTGCTGGTATAGCATCACTTATACTGTTATAGCGGTCTCCCAGCTATAACGGTCCCAGCTATAGCGGTCCCAGGTTATAAAATCTGGTAGAACGAATAAATAAAAATATGAATATGGGAAACTATGTTATACCCTACGTATTTTAAAGCGCTGTACATGATTCCACGTAAAAATGTGATGCTAGATGGGCCCTCGTTTTTCCACTCATAACGAAATGCAAGCGTAATGGGTTTTTTTTTGCTTTTTTTTACTATATAAAATACAATTTTTCGAATTTTCTCTCACAGTTTGTTATTTCGTAAACGTGAATGCAACTTCCAATATAGTAATGAGAAAATCTAAAACTAAGGTGATATATATGGGTTTATCATAAGTGCTTTATTATAATTGATACAGTGCAATTTTGTGGACTGGAGCACTGCATTATATTGGTGTTCATATAGGTTTGGATGTATTAAGTTAAATGAGACGTGCCCGAAGATTTAATTTTGAAATTAATTTAAAGCCGCCTTCTTGCTCTAATTTGGCATTTACGAAAGCATAATTTTACGTTAAACCTCTTAGATTAATCCGGCATTATGTGCACATGAGAAAAGTAATTTCTTTTCAACCAATTTATATACATGCAGTGAGTTACTGAATTTCTTCCAAAACTGTTCCGACGTATATCATTTTTAGCTATTTTCACTGCTTTAAATAACATTCTACTTAAGTACTCTCTGCTCCTACTTTGCGTTAATAAATGGGAAACGAGTACTTCATACACGGGAGGAAGTTTACGAAGCAAGCGCGAAGAAAAATTGCACTCCATGCATGCATAATTAATCGGCTTATCTTTTTAATTAAGCCGTCATAATTAATTAATTACCTTCGCTCAAAGGATTTGGCACCAGTATAGAGTCTCGTGCGATTGTCGGATGGTGGAGCGTTATCGCTTGTGCAATCACTAGCGCCTTGCTCTCCCTTGGGTATTCGCGAGTTTTTGAGATAGCCTGCAATTTTTATGCGTAAACCTTTGTGAGAAAATAACATTTTTAAATGCTGACAATGTGACTATATTACCCAAAGTTATCTGTTACTCAAAGCTAAGGAATGGTTTTGTTGTTTTGATATATTACGGAGTTTGTAGATTTGGCTAGTTTTTGTCCGGGACCATGGTTAATATGGAAAAGGGGATTATTTTTGTAAAACCGACTGTTGTCGAACAACATAATATGTTATGATGAAAAGTTACTTACTCACTTTGCGAAGCTACCATAGTTGTAGTAATATGTTTAATAAAATGCAGTAATAAGCTTTTACCAAGGGCGGATCCAGAAAGTTATAACGCGGGGGGGCGGTTCGGGGACCCCCACCGGGAAAATTTTTAGTTTTGGACTGTTAAATAGTTTAGGTAAATGTTGTTATATTACTAGCCTTCCTTTATACCAGGGTTGTCCATCCTGCTGCCCGCGGGCCACAATCCAACCCGCGAACAATGGTAATCTGGCCCGCCTACAACTGCTTGAAATAAAACAAATTCCGAAAAAAAAATTTTTTGATTTTTTTTTCAAAAATAAGGAAATATCGTGGGAATAGCACGTGCCCCCTTTATATATCGAAAGTACACAAACAAATAACTGGAAAAAACTCTAAGGGGAGGCTGTTAAGTGTAAGTTTTTTTCCTTTTTTTTAAGAAACCGCTGGCTTATAAGATCCGTGAAAATTCTTTAAGTGGCCCGCTACCCAAAAAGGTTGGACAACCCTGCTTTATACTCACCAAAATATTTAATTTACGACAATGAATTAAAGCTGGGCTTTTCTTTAATTAAACTATATGGTTTAGGGTAGATTATAGTCAAGTATGACAGAAGGATAAGCTAGTAAAGGAGACATATACAATAACCAAAACGATAATTTACAATGTAATTAATAGAACAAGTTTAAATTTAAACTACAAAAACATCGTAATTATTTTACTTTTTTTATAACAAGCAACTTTTTAAAAAACTTGAAGTTTATAGTGCAAAGTCGAGCCATCTTGGTTTCTTTGAAAATTTGTCAATCACTTTATTTACATCAATATGAATGTCTCTGTGGGTGTGTATTAAAAGTCTCTTCTGTCATCCGCGTTCGAAGCCAAGTTTGACGGCGCTTCAAGGATAAAAAACTACGTTATGCTGAAGTAACCCTTACTGAAAACGTAGTTTCAAATGCGAATAACTTGTCCATTTGTGGAAAAACGTCTGGATCGTATTTCTCCAAGACTTGAGACTTTGGTGTAAGACTTATTTATTACAGTCTTAACAAACAACACATAAAATATTCTTCATCGTCTTTATTTTCCTATTTAACCCTAGGGGGGGGCAATCGCCCCCTCCGCCCCTCGCTGGATCCGCCAGTGGCTTCCACTGTCTAAATAAAGTCCTATGAAACTTCATAAATTTTAAAAGAATTAGGTAACTGAAGAAAAACTATAGAAATTGACTATATCGACTATCACAAAATCGATTTATTGTGGTTTATCACTTTCGTAAAATTCCTCTCGATAATTTTTCCGAACATTGGTTATAAAGGATCGTTTATATCATCAGTAAACTAACCATTAATGGCAATCAATCAAAGTTCAAACAAACTGTAGAAAAATGGTTTTTCATTAAATCTTTATGAAAGCCTTTGGCTAAGAATTCGTCACTAGTTATAGGAATATCGTAGATCCGAAGTTACGGAGGGCTACAGTGTTACGTGGATTTTGTTCTGAAATATAGCAAGAGCGAGATGTTTCAAAATGTGTGGCGTGTAACCGAGATTGAACTTTTATTTTAAAATACATGATTTCGATTACGCTGAATCCATGAGAACTTCGAGGCTGTTTCATTATTCAAAACTAATTTCTATTAACTATAGCTGTAGTATGGTTTTATATATTTTATATACTCCTTTTCGGTATCAATTTACGTTACCGCGCAATTCATCTAAAAAATTATTTTGTTTTAAATACGCACTTTAGAAAAAAAAGGAATACCATGAAGAAATTATCTGTTTTTATTGAAATTAAATGTACATCCAGCACATACACAGGTAAGGAAATGATAAAAAATTCAAGGCCGTAGGACCCATCAATGGCTAGGAATTGCACATTAAATGTTCAAATCAATAGTTGGTGAAACTGATCCCCCTGACGGTGATTCATACGTCGAGGTAAGGAGTGATAAAGGTTCCTAATGTCATCCTGCGACACATTCTGCCAAGCATTTCTCACTTGCTACTCTAGATCTGCGACATTTCGCGGTGCCAGAAACTGGCCGCCTACCATGACCTATACAGGTTCGATTGGCGAAAAGTCTGGTGACCTTTCTGGCCAAGGAAGAGTATCAACAGCACTGGGGTAGCTCACAGATATGCGAACCATATGGGGCCTGGCATTATCTTGTTGGAAAATGACTCCAAACTGTCGTGTCATGAAGGGTAACGTAAACGGCTGCAGGATGTCATCAACATATCGTTGAGCTGTTAAATTTATACACAGGATGATTAGGGACGTCCTGCTGTAGTATGACACAACACCCTACACCATCACACTAGGGGTAATGGCTGTGTGCCTTTGTAAAACAAAGGGTGGTTGGGACCGCTGACCCTGTCACCTACACACATTTATCCGATGGTCATCTGCTCCAAGACTGAAGCGGGATTCATCGTTGAACACTATGCGATGCCAATCTGCTGGCAGCCATGATGATCAGCTACGACACCACTCCAGACGACTCTGTCGATGGTGTGGGGTTAAAGGCAGACTTCTTAAGGGCTGCTGTGAGCATAACCCCACCTCAGCCAAGTGTTGTAAGATGGTAGAAGGTGCCACGAGTGGTATGGAAGAGACTGTAGCACGTTGGATGAGCTCGAGCCGACCAATCTTGCCCCACATTCGTGCACGTTGGCCTTCCAGAGCCTTTATTCTGCCGATGAGTTCCTCGCAGCAACCATTGCTACCAACATCTTTGTACAGCAGTATCCGTACGGTGCAGGTGGCGGCCTATTCCTCGGTAGGACCATCTAGCTTCACGCATCCCGACTATGCGACCATGTTCCAAGTCGTACAATTGGTCTTCAACGAAGTCGTAACAGCATTATTGTTTGCTGTTTGCGTCTCCAGGCAACCAGCATTACTGTTTGCATCTCCAGGCAACCAGCATCACTGTTTGCATCTCATTGCAACGCCGACAACGAGAAAAAAATAAAATTTCCGTAATTTTTACCTCTTTTTTACGATTCCAGGTGCGCCGTATAGATGCGTGCTTATAACAGTTGTTCAAAGTACCCCCTCCATTATTTGGCACATGATGGCACGGTATTCGATCGACTGCTGCACACGCTGCAAATGGTCGCCATTTATCTTGGTTATTGCAGCATGGAGTCGGGCAGTCATACCTTCCACTGTAGTTGGGGGTGCCCTATATACATGTTGTTTTAGATGTCCCCAATGGAAGAAATCTAGATGTGTTAGGTCAGGTGACCTAGGAGTCTACGCAATTGTCCCTTCATGGCCAATCCACCTATATGGATAATTAACATCCAACCATTGTTTAACCATTACTCCGAAGTGTGGCGGGGTACCAGCGTGTTGAAGCCATAACTTTCGCCGTATAGATAATGGCACGCCTTCCAGCAGGCTAGGAAGGATATCTCTTAAAAAGATGAGATAAATGTCGGCACTTAATTCATCTGGAAGCAGATATGGCCCAATAATTTGATCACCGATAATGCCAGAAACATTTATGTGGTATATTCCCACTGGAATCGCGATTCGCGGAAACGGAAAGGATTGCTTGTTGACCAGATGTAACTGTTATGTACATTGAATATCCCACCTCTTGTAAATCGGGCTTCGTCTGTCCACAAAATGTATTTTAAAGATCTTTGTGGCCTTTGGAGAATTCACTCACAAAAATCCACACGATGACTATAATCTTTAGGCATTAGGTATTGTACTTGCCTGAAGTGATATGGGTGTAAATTATTAGCCCGTAAAATGGAGTGTACAATTGATAAACTCAGTCGGAATTGGCGGGCCAGAGAGTGTACACTTACTTCAGGATTCTCCTGAATTTCATCCAGTACTGCCCGTTCAAGTCAGGGCTCAAATTCGGCAGGAGCCCAGCGGAGCCCGGCTCCGGTACTTCTTCATTTTTGGCGATTATTTAAATATTAGCCGGAGCCCCTAAATGGACACTGTTATGAAAATTTATTTTTTATTTTTATTTGTAATGAATTTGTGATTAAGATGATGCAGTTTATTGTCTAGAAAAATGGGCATAAACAATTGATATGATTTATCGATTCTTTTGCAGCCATTCGATTTCGATTTATCATAATATTAGGGCTCCTGCACTTTTTTTTTGTTAGAAATTAA